>BQNB010018497.1:2617-68216 GCA_026074375.1 Tanacetum coccineum | reverse complement strand
CTCATGATACACTCTTTTACCCATTTGGGACTTATACATAGTGGAAGTAAACACATTTTTATCACAACACAAACAAAACACACACAATTATTTTTTCTTTCTTCTTGTGTCCGGCCCCAAAAACAACAACACCAATTGTGTAGTATACATGATATCATAACACAAGCAAGAGATGATGGGTTGGCTACTTAATCTTAGAGAGAGAAAGTGATATTTCTAGAGAGAGAAAGTGCAAGATCAAGTGTTAATATACATGTGTTAGTAAGCTCTATGGGCTTGGGTATGGGCCTAACACTTGGGCTAAAGGCCCGGCCCAATACTACTAGTCATACGCTTACTTTCTAACTACGAGCTTTGCTATACTAAACAATACACAGGGGTGACCGAGTCTTTTTCATAATCCTAACAGTTGACCAAGTTTTAGGTGTTTGAACATGGACTTGGGTATGACATTAACATTGGCGCCTAAATCTGCCATAGCATAAAAATTTAAACTTCCATTAGTGCATAGAAGAGTAAAATTTCCAGGGTTCATCTCTTTTAGTGGAAGTTGACATGGCAAGACTTTTGAAAACGTAACTTTTTCTTGAACAATTTGTGTGCAATTGTCAAGGGATACCTCATGTTGTCCGTTATCGTGGGGTGTCTTTTTGTCGGCGTACACTGCTTTGCAGTGGTCAAATGATGAATTGTTTATTTCATTGATAGCTTTTGTGTGAAACTCCTTTGTTAGCTGCTCGATTTAGGTCTCTAAATTTTTCCGAGAAGCACTTTGGTTTCAAGTATTAATCTCTGCATTCTCCTGGAGTTTCTTCACCTATTCTTCCATCTCGGCTCTTCTTTGTGTTGATTCCTCCAGGTGTTTGTTCATAAGCTCCTCCAAGCTTGGTGTTAGAACTTAAACACGTGATAGTTCTTGGATCGTTTATAGCTCAGATTGTTTAGATCTTTATATCTAGGATAATAATAACAATGAACATAAAGTATATGCATAGCGGAAATAACATAAGAACATTGATATCATAACAAGGTTTTTCTTCATTATCTTCACTATAACAATTACTCCAAGCCCCAATTCTACTTTAATCAATAGTAGAACGGTTACATCAATGAACTATAATAGGATCAATGAAACATTGACCTTGAGGCTACACCACACAATAACTAGACGTCTACATCTCCCTTGGGATACACACACACACGTTTTTTCTGTGTACACCTTAAACTCACACGCCTAATATCTCTTTATATAATAGAGATATCTAGGTTTACAAAGGAAACATAAATGTATTAGGAAACTAAATCTTCCTAATCTTTATCTTCATATCTTTGTCTTTGAACAAATCTTCTGAAATCTTCATGTTCTTCTACATCTTGTAGAATTCTTTAATGACGATTTTGATCCTTTTGTTTCATTCTTTTGTTCTTTTGTCTCATCAAATCTATAATTCCCAACAATCTTCCCCTATTTAATGATGACAAAACAAACAATGTTCTTGCATGAACTTCATCATAAAGCCTTTAATCAAAGCTTCCCCTAAAGTTAAGATCATGGATCTCCCTGAATGAAACAAAAACTTTCCCTTAATTCAGATTTCCTTTGTAACCTGCTCATATCACCACACATAATAACATTGATCTTGAAGCTACACCATACATTAACTAGACGTCTACATCTCCCTTGGGACACACATACACATGTTTTTTCTGTGTACACCTTAAACTCACACGCCTAATATCTCTTTATATAATAGAGATATCTAGGTTTACAAAGGAAACATAAATGTATTAGGAAACTAAATCTTCCTAATCTTTATCTTCATATCTTTGTCTTTGATCAAATCTTCTAAAATCTTCATGTTCTCCTACATCTTGTAGAATTCTTTAATGACGATTTTGATCCTTTTGTTTCATTCTTTTGTTCTTTTCTCTCATCAAATCTATAATTCCCAATAATCTTCCCCTATTTGATGATGACAAAACAAACAATGTTCTTGCACGGACTTCATCATAAAGCCTTTAATCAAAGCTTCCCTTGAAGTTGAGATCATGGATCTCCCTGAATGAAACAAAAACTTCCTCTTAATTTAGTTTTCCTTTGTAATCTGTTCATATCACCACACATAATAAGCTGCAAATCATATCTCTATAATCTTCTTCCCTTTTTTGTCATAATCCAATAGGGGTCTTGTGAAGATAAGCAACTTGAATTTTTACAACTACAAACCATATACTACACTACTAATCCAGCCTTCCAATGTCTCAAATTACCCTCCATGATGCATAATAAGAATAATGAATTCAAGACAATAGAAACTTAAACTAGCAGTAGTAATAATGATTTAGCAGCAGTAAAAACCTTCACCTCAAGTGGTGCATGAATATATCCTGATGGTTAAACACTTTGTCAATTAAGCTTCCCCTAAAACAAATATGTTAACCATCTCTTGAATCTTCAAATTCTGTAGGCTTTTTGTAATGATTACTGATGAAGAAAACTCAGTATAACAAACTTGATGTAGAAGTAGAATAACCCAAACTTGTGTCTTATGTCTTGTACTATCCACATGACTCCAAACTCATACGTAGACCAAAGTATAAGTAGATCGCAACCTCTTGACAAAATCCTCATCTTCTATGAGACACATAACAAAAGTGATAGCAAATGTGCGCATTAAGCACCATAAGTTTGTAAATCACAAACCTTTGCTAGATTTGACAAGTCTTCGTCACAACATTGTAAGCACGAACAAGTTACCTCCTGCTAAAAGGTATAATAAGAACACGAACCCAAACAATTCCACTTCAACTTCAAATAGGCATTACACAATCTTCTTTGTAATCAATTAATCTAAGAAATCCAAAACCGAGCCATTAAACTTGGTTTTTCTGTTCTGTCCGAGATCCGTCTGTGTGTTCTGTCCGATATCAGGCAAAGCTGACAGTTGAAACTATTAAGTCGAGAAGTATAAACTTTCAACGTGCAATACTTAAATTCAACTGGCAGTATAAACTTTCCCTTGGCAGTAGTAACGAATACAAGCAGTATTAATAAAACTTGAACGAGCAGTAGTAATGAACCTAGGCAGCACTAATACAAAGACTTAGCAGCACTAATAATAAGTATTAGCAGCACTAAGATAAACGAGCATCACTAAGTGGACTTTCAATATCACCGATACCATCACCACAACTTCCAACTCCAATGAACGCTTACCAGGAACATGTATATAAACCCTAACTTGGGTTTTGAAGCTCGCGTATGACCAGATCCTTACCAGCATCCATAACAAACAACCTTAACAATAAATCACAGTCGAAAACCCTAAATAATTAGGATCCACGTCTGATATAAAAAGGCAATACATAAACCTTAGAAGTTAGGAGTTTCACATCATAACTAAAACAAACAGCAACACGATCTGAAACAATCAACAGATTTAGGGTTCTTGACGCTTTTAATGACGTTGATAACCTCTTCATGATCAAATCACCATGAATCAGAAGCTTTAATCTTGCTGTTACATCTCATTAAACTATCAATGTGATCTATTATAAAAGGATCATAACCTTTTTAGTATCAATAAGCTTTCCTATTGTCGTCTGGACACAATGATCTTTATTTTTGATGACCTGGAAGTCCAAAGATAAGCACTCTTCTGTTCATTCTAAAAACGATCACCAAAGAACCATTTAAAACCTTTTTCTTGTCGCACGTCCTGATTGGAGAGAGTTTTCTTCATAATCGAATTAGGGTTTTGTGTCTTCTAAATCTTGTCTTTATTGTAGCAATATTAACCAAAAGAACCCTAATTGAATTACGAACCAAGAACTTGAAACACTTTATCATGAAGAACCGAAAATCATACCTTTCTGTTTTACCGAATTAGGGTTTGGTAAAAACCCTAATTCACCAAATTTGATAGTTTACCGAAAAAGAAAACAGAAAATCAATACTTCTTTGCCTTTTTAAATTCGATTGAAAAACCATGTAGAATCCTATATCAAGAGCCTCGTGGCTCTGATACCACCTAATAGGATCGTTTATAACTCGAGATTGTTTAGATCTCATCTAGGATTAACAATAACAATGATCATAAGATTAATAACAAAGTATTATAACATAGCGGAATAAGAACAATGTTACTAACAAGGTTTTTCTTCATTATCATACACTCCAAGCCCCAATTCAACTTGATCAATGTAGAACGGTTATCTAACTATAACAGGAATCAAAAGATCCTTGAGGCTAAACCAACTATCACTCTAGGCGTTTACAAAGAACCATATGCCTAGAACACACACTTTTTTAGTCGTCTACATTTTTCTGTGCACACATAATAACACGCCTGGATATCTCTTTATATAACAGAGATATCTAGGTTTACAAAGGAATCATAATACTATAAGGAAACTAAATCTTTTCAAATCATAGTCTTTATCTTTTTCAAGCAAATCTTCAATGTTGATCTTGTTTCCTTCTTTAGCATATCTTGTAGAATCCTCCATCTTTTGTAGAATTCCATAATGTCAAATTAGTCCCTCTTGTTTCATTCTTTTGTTCTTTTGTCTCATCAAATCTATAAATCCCAACAATTAATAATGGATACGATCTTCAATCTATAAGTGCGTTCCTAAACCTCGCATGTGCAAAACTCTTTCATAATATGGTGCATATGTATAGGGGGAGCTTTTTGGTAACTCTGGAAACTCTCAATGTGTCATAAATGATTTCTCAGACACGTTGATTGATTTTTCAAATGGTTTTATGGATCTTCATGGCAATACCCAAAGACCGACCAACTATTGTCTCTCAAGGAGTTATAAGGCGGTTAAGGTTAGGTATCTTTGTTCCATGATCCAACCAGAACCGGAGGGATCTACCCAGGAACACTCCATTAGATAGAGTAGAAGTCCTAGGTATGATTGAAAAAAGGAGTAAAGTAAGATCGGGAAGAATGTTATCCAAGGCATGAGTTATCACCGGAACAAATTTTATTTATTTTGTCTCATCAAATCTAGAATCACAACAATCAACCTCCTAAAGCAATGAGTATCCCAAAAATTTGCTAAACTTTCAGGAGAAACTTCAAAAAGTTTACAAGTGGTTTGTGAAAGTTAAATCAACAAGAGCATTAGCTAATGTTGGGTACTCATAACTCTGATCCTTCAATGACGTTATCAATATTATTTACGATTACTACAATGATGAACGAGGAGAATATTATTCCTTTGGATGAAAAATACTTCTTAAATCCTCCGTCTATTGGCAATCACACCACGTCTTACCAACATTTGAAAGCCTGAAGACTCCTCTCATCATGAGGGATGAGGATCTTAGCAATATTCCTGAAAAAGTATCGATGAAATCACAAAGTCTATTGTTGAGGACGATGCTCCAATCCCCCAAGTGATTTCGATGAAGCATCCGGAGAGTGATAGTGATTGTAATTACCTACGTGCAATGATTTCATCTCCCATTAAATGTTTCTGAGGAAAAATCTTTGACTTTCTTCTAACCCTTTCTTCGATTCAAAAGATGATTTTATTTCTAGTGGATGACGAGTCATCTATTCGAATGAAGACGATTGAAAATAATGTTTCAGATTTACTCGAACTCTCTTTTCGAATTCGATGACGAGTACATCTCTAGTGACGTAAATCCTCTTTTTGATGAGGTATTAGAGGACATCGAGAGTGAGGACTCCTATGTTTCTAAACTTGATGAGCCAGATTTGCTAGTCACACCTCTTTTCAAGCTTAATAAGGATGAATGTTTCGACCCTGGTGTCGACGTTGATTAGATTGAGCTTCTACTTCACCATGATCCGTCTACTCCAAAATAAGCGTTGCTTCCATTCTCGAGGTGTTCACCGATGAACCAGCCTTCGAAGAAGAATGATGATTTATTTGATTTGGAATCTAAAGAAGATGAATTGACAAAGGATTTTGTAACATGCTCCAATTGATTATTATGATGACAAGGGACAAAGTTGTTTGACCTCGGGTATTCCATAGAGAAATTTTTTTCACAACATATGTGAGTCTTACCACTTTGAGATATCTAGCCATTATTTTCCCTCACATATGTTATCGCCTAAGTTTTTCTTCCTTATTTCACCTATCCGATGGATTCTTCTCTTCCTCTCTCCTCCGGGAGTGAAGACAACCATTTTTGACCCCGGCATTCCCGTTTTTTTTAGTCTTGAGTCCGATGGTATCTCATCGGAGTGGAACTTTCATGTGCTTTAATGTTTATCTAAACATCTTGAATGAAAGTCCGATTGAGATTTTCTCTTCCATACTATTCGTCCCTAATATCATGATGATATGGGGAGATTCAAGCTAGAGTCTCGCACAAAAACAAGCGCTTCTTGGGAGGCAACCCGTGTTTCTATTTTTTTCTTGTTATTTATTAATAAGTGTGACGTGAGGAGGCTTGCCTCTTCCTTTCTCGTGTTTGTGTATGTGATTTATGTCCAAGGATTACTCGGATTTTAAAAGACTCACATGCTCGTGAGGTTTCTCCATCGGAACACAAGTAATGTAAGTCGATCTTTAATCCTTACATGCTTAATTTATGTGAATCCGATATCCTAGATCTTATTGATTATCGTTTATCTATTAGCATAATTCATAAACGGCTTTAGATTTACGTAGAGACCCTTCTAAAACATTGAGGACAATGTTCAGTTCTAATATGGGGGGATCTTTCGATTTGATCTTACTTGCATTTTCCTTGTCTTCACACCAAAAATATGTAATTTTATGCAAAAAATTAAAAAAATTAAATAATAAAATAAGTGTTTTGACATAAATGTTTGACTTTTAGATGGTGAGAATAAGAATAAATTTTGACTTGATCGAGCATGTTGCGCTCTAGCTTTCCCCTTAACCTATATAAATAAAAGCTTTTGCTCGTCTTTTATACAAGAAGCAAAAAAACGCGAATTCTAGCTTGAGAGAGCCAAGAGTTTGCAAGTTTCCATAATAGACTTTAAATATGCAAAAGCTTTATTTTATTAGACAAAGCATTCTTGATCTTTTATTTAAGATTTTGTTAATTTGCGAAGAACGAGAAATGAATAAAGTTAAATATAAGTTGTGAAGTGCTAACAAGGAATTAGGTTGAAATCTTAAGAGCTCAAAAGTGTAATTTTGTGGGTTTTTTTTCTCCTCCGAGAGCTTCTAACCAAACTAATAATATGTGCTCTTTTTCGTGAAATTAGAACAAGTTTGTGTTTTTATCCTTAAAAGTCCTTAAAATAACATTTTTTATTTTTATTTTAGACTTTTGTAGATTTTAGTTCAAATTATACCTTTAAAATTTTCTACAAAGATATTTTTTCTATATGTCGTGAAATGTAAAGAAACTAAAAAAAAGTGTGTATATTATATAATAATAATACCTTGTCAGATTACTGGATCATGGTCGGCTCGCATACCGATGTGACAGTCTTCATATAAGGCAAGGACCAAAGCCGAAATAAGACAATTGGATCATGGTCGGCGTCGCACACCGATGTACATTTCGTTAAACAGGTGGTATGTTATAAGTATAATTATATTACTTGTAAAATGAATGTATATGTTTGAGTAAATGTAGAGGAAAACTCTTTTTTCTAAATTTAAATATGCTTTTGAACTAAGACTATTTTGTTTTAAGTTTTGGTCTTTCTAAATAAAGTATTTAAGTTAAAAAAAACAGTAAAACCTAAGAGTTTTTGAAACCGAAGGTCCGTGAGTTCCGATACTATTCTCTGTGGGGTGTCAAAAGCCTGGTCACCTAAGCCGGTCTCGGCTGGGATGTGCCGAGAAGAAAGGTCATACATAGGAATATCTGTCGCCTTCAAAATCATAATTCTTGTGGGTGTGAAACGTTACATTTAGAAGGACTACAACTTTCTTAAAATGGCAATTGGATGGTCGAAATTTAAAATGAGCACATACACATTTATAAATATTTATCCGTCGGGAGTGAAATGTTAGTCTAAACTTACACAAATTACAAATATGAGTAGTGTTAGCATATTAACTTGTATTTAGCAATGATTTTGTTTTTAAGCTTGGTTTGGGGCAGGTGAAAAATCGAGGACGATGAATTTATCATTTTGGACACTATTTATAATTGTTACTTGTTCCGTGATCCTAAACGTTATCATTAAATAATGAAAGTCGAACATATAGTCACTTGTGAAAAATAAATATATATAAAAAGAAATGGTAAAACAGGGACGAATTTCAAAACTAATAAATTCTTAATCCCCTTAGATGAGCACTTATTCTACTTTTGCGAGGTGATTAGTTTAGGGATTGGAGTTTTTGGTTTTAAGCGTATATTTATATCATTAAATGTGATGAACACGAAGACAATCAGTGTAGTATGGGGGCTTGTCAACGCCCGTTTTTCCCCTATATAACAAACACTTCTTAGGGTTTTAAAGTGTGTAACTTTTTTGAGAACCGAACCCTATTAATAAAAGTAACTAAAGCAGTTGTTTGGGTCGTTTTGTAGGGTGTCAAAACCCATTGTATCCAGCCTATAAACATATGTTCTAATCCAATTAAGTCCTCTATCTTTTATCATTCATATGTCAAATGTGTTGTTTGATTATTTAATGATCTTTGTGCTCCTTTATTTTTTAGGTAATTACTACGCTATATGAGATGGCTCGAGATGCCATTGTTGGAAATCGTTACCTAAATAACCTAATATAACATTAATATTAAACGAGCTACGCATCGGATATAGATCACATATATCATATATAATTAACCATTAAAAACATAAACAAATAAACATACCTTTAGCAACCAAGCTGGTGACGAATCAAAGACACTTCGAATACACGCACGTGTGTAATAACGTGCGAACCAAACACTACTTCTAGTTACTAAAATAAACAATGTATCCACACTACACGTCAAACGATATCATCTGAATGCAAGTTCTTGACCAACGAACAATTGAACACAAGGAAAATCGAAACCGAAAACCCCCTAAAGGGTTGTTTGTTTCGTTCGACCAAAAGAGGAGAAAGAGGGATAAGATTATGAGCTCTAGGGTCCTCCTTATATACTAGGTGAATTTAGGGTCTACATAAAATACATACCTTAGAGGAAAAGATAGCTCAAAACCCAATCCAACCCTCCACTTGGGCTAGGCCGGTCAAAGTCAACCTAAACACCCCTTGGTGTTGACTTTTTGACTTTTTTAATATTTATGGTTAATTAAATTTAATTACCGTTAGTGTTCTTTTGTCAAATCATATATTAATATAAATAATAAATATACAAATATATTATTATAAATATTAATAGAATGATATCTAAGTGTAAACGTGTGTGACCCCGTAGGCTCACGTATTTCCAGCTATATAAATATCCGTATGACATGAGCACAAACCAACAGCTCCCACTTGCGAATGTCTTTGTCATATAATATAACATACTAACATTGACGAATAGTCTAGCAACATCATCAATGCTCCCAGAAATACCTGAGTATGGAGCAAATGCAAAATCAGACCCTTGTCTTCATTTTCATAATTTTTTTTCTTCTTTATATATAAGTTTAGGGATTTGACAATTTCAGTCCCTGAACATATATTTCTAGACTTTGGGCCTCGGTTGACTTGGTTACTTTGACCTTTGAACCATTACTTTTCTGTTGACTTTTTGACTTGATTGACTTTTCGGCTTCGATTTGGCTTTGTCTTTCACAGTCTTTTCCATTCCGAGTCCGGTTTTATCGTTTTGGCTTTGTTTTTCGTCCTTTTCTTAGTTATCCGTTCCTGCACAACACAATTAGCAAAACAAGCATATATTTGGCATTTTAAGTCCGTTTTTGGTTATTTTAGCTCGTTTTTAAAGGTAACAGGTATGTGTAATTAAGCACATACCAAAATCCCCCATACTAAGGTATTGCCGTGTCCTCACGCAATGTTATGAAGTAAACATTTACGAAAACTAAGAATCTCAATCCCCCTCGACTAATAACTTTGAAAAGTAGCAAAGTGTTCGTCAAGGGAAACTAAAGAATCAAAAGCTTCGACAAGTCCCGTTTTCACCATTTTTTATTTGTACACTAACTATCCCTAATATTTTTGGATTTTTCTTTTTCTTGACTTCCTGTTTGACTTCCTTTAATAACACTGGATCAAAGAATGAGGAAACGACCATAGAAAAATCTACGGATGTCCTGACGGATAAATTCATCGTCCCCGATTTTTCACTAGTTCCAAACCAAGCAATTAAACAAAATCATTTGTTCCAATATGAATCAAATGCTAACACGCATACTTATGAATTGTAAACTTTTAACTCCCAACATATAATATTAAATGTTTGTACTCAGGTTTCGGCATTACGCGCGCTGCATAGGATCAACTTATTTTCAATTTCGTGATTCAAGGATGATTCATGACTCAAGGCAACATATAACAGTTTAAACCTGTGTAACTTGATGTTAAAAGAACGTGATTTAATAACTGTAGAACTTTTGCAACATCCATCATTATTACTGCATAAGTTCTTAATGCGGATGCGTTGCTTAGTTTGAACACCGTAACTAGGCCTCCGCCCTAAGGATATCACAACCAACGACCGATGTTCTATTTGAAAACCCACCCCGGTGCTAGACGTAGTGGTGGAAATACACATGAATCATCTTCTTCCTAATATGGCTAAGGATTGTGTCTTAGTTTGACAACCCGTCACCTAACCTCGCTTTCCTTGTGAGATATCCACAGACAACACTACAAATCCTTAGAAGTAAAAGATGCTTAGTTTGAACCCCAACCATCGTGGTTATCGGAGTGGGATATCAACACAACATCTTTCACTTGTCTCCATATAAACAAATTGTATGCTTCATTGGCATAATTTCAATATTCATTAGCATTTTTGCATTCATAACTTCATTCATGCTTCTTTGGCATTTTAACTTTCGAATTATTAAGAACAGAAAAATCTCGTTTTAAAGAATCAAGTTACAAATTTGAAGCTTTTTCTAAAAACATTGATTGACTTAGTTGAACTGAATTGAGCACGTATGATTAGGCGGATTAGAAGCTAATGGGAGAAAAAGACACAAGTTACTCATATAAGTTTTTGTTCAGCACATAAACTTATATTTAACTCTATCACTTCTTGTTCTTCACCTTTTTAAAATTCGAAGAAATCGAATTCGTGAAAGCTTAGCCTACAAGTGGTAAGTTGAGGAACTAGCTAGGGCTCAACACGCCCGATCGAGTCAAAAATTATTCTCATTCTACCCATTAGGAAAGTCAAAATTGTGACAAAACACTTATTTTATTTTTGAAAATTTTTGAAATTTTTCAAATTTTTTTTTTTTTTTTTGGTATTTTTGCAAAAATTTGGTGGTAAAAACGGGATTGCGTGATAACAACGACTGCAGGCAAACATCAAATCAAAGATCCCCCCCATACTAGAACTAAACATCGTCCTCGATGTTTCAAAGGGGTTCCTACGTAAATCTAAGGCCGTTTATGAAGTGTGCCAAAAGATAAAACGTTAGTCGATTAGATTTGGATACTGGATTCCCAAAATGAAGCTGAGGATGTGAAACTCTTGTGGAATACTGCAAGCACGAGAGTCTTCACAATCCGGGAAATCCTGGACATACAACACAAAGCACACAAAACACTTATTAGCATAAAGAAAGAAGATAGACTGGATAAGCATGGGGTGCCTCCCACGAAGCGCTTGTTTAGGGTCCCGACGCTTGACCCGTCCCCCGAATTTATTGGTCCATGGGGAACGTTTGGAGATCCGGGACAACCTCGGTTGGTACGTCCCCTCCAAAGTAGTGTTTTATACGATGACCATTCACTTTAAAGTTGGGCCCGGAGTTTTGAGATAACTCGACAGTGCCATAAGGAAAAACTTGGACAATGGTGAATGGTCCGGACCAACGGGATTTCAATTTGCCCGAGAAAATCTTCAGTCTAGAGTTGAAAAGGAGAACACGATCACCAACGTTGAAAACGCGGTTTTTGATCTTAGCATCGTGTATCCTCTTGGTTTTCTCTTTATAGATCAAAGAGTTTTCGTAGGCTTGATCACGAAGTTCATTTAGTTCATTCAGTTGAACTTTCCTGTGATCACCCGCAGTTTGAACATCAAAATTTGTATGCTTGAGGGCCCAGTAGGCTTTGTGCTCTAACTCGATCGGTAGATGACATGCCTTTCCATACACAAGCTTATACGGAGTACACCCGATGGGTGTTTTGTAAGCTGTGCGGAAGGCCCATAAAGCATCATCTAGTTTGTCCGACCAGGAGGCACGATTTTCTCCCACGGTTCTCTCAAGAATACGCTTTAAACCACGATTTGACACCTCAACTTGCCCACTTGTTTGTGGGTGATACGCGGTGGAGAGACGGTGAGTGACTCCGTACTTAAGCATGACCTTTGTAAACTGGTCATTGCAAAAGTGTGTTCCGCGATCACTTATGATAGCTCGGGGGGCACCAAATCGAGAAAAGAGAGTTTTTAAAAATTTGCAAACAACTCGGGCATCATTGGTGGGGAGCGCTTTTGCTTCAACCCATTTTGACAAGTAGTCAACAGCCACGAGTATGTACTTGTTCCCTCTTGAAGACGGGAACGGCCCCATAAAATCAATGCCCCAGATGTCAAAGATTTCGCAAACTTGGATGGAGTTTTGTGGCATCTCATCACGTTGCGTAATTTTTCCTTGACGTTGACAAATGTCACAATGGGTGACAAAGTCATGGGCATCCTTGTAGATGGTGGGCCAATAGAATCCTGAATCGAAGATTTTTCTTGCTGTGTAATTGGCACCATAGTGTCCCCCAGTGGGTCCACTGTGGCAAGCTTTGAGAATGTCTAAAGCTTCTTGCCCCGAAACACAACGTCTGATCACTTGGTCAGCACAGTTTTTAAACAGAAAGGGATCATCCCAGAAATAATGCTTGACATCCTTGAAGAATTTATTTTTTTGTTGGGATGTCATTCCCTTGATAACGAATTTCCCCGCATGGTAGTTTGCAAAATCTGCAAACCATGGGGTACTATCATCTTTAAGAGCAATAGATCCAAGGGTTTCGAGAGGAAATGCTTCATTTATTTCCTTGTTCTCGAACTTATCTTGGTGAGGATTTTCCAGTCTTGAAAGATGATCTGCAGCAAGATTTTCTGCTCCTTTTTTGTCTCGAACATCAATGTCAAATTCTTGGAGCAATAGGATCCACCGCATGAGTCTTGCCTTAGCATCCTTCTTGGCAAAGAGATACTTGATGGCAGAATGGTCAGTATACACTATGCTTTTGGACATAACAAGATATGACCGGAATTTCTCAAAGGCATACACTACGGCAAGTAATTCTTTTTCGGTCGTAGTGTAATGAGTTTGAGCCTCGTTCATAGTCTTGCTAGCATAGTGTATAGGTTGAAAAACTGTAGGCAAATAAAAGTTTACTCTCTGGTCGGTTCGTTGCCGATGAGGCAGTCTTCAAAATAAGGCCCATAGTAAGAATAATAAATCCGAGACTAATAAAAGTTTGCTGCATCTGGTCGGTTTGCTGCCTATGTTGTAGCCTTCAAAAAGGTCGAGGATCTCCTGGTTGAAATAAGACTCCTGGACCATGGTCGGCTCACATACCGATATGGAAGTTGTTTAAAGGATCAGGAGGTTTAATAATGTAGCAATAATAATAAATAATAAATAAATCCAAATTTTGACTACGGAGTTATCAAATAAAGCCTCCGTCTCTGGACTCATAGTTGAGTTGTTTCGGATGAAATAAAAAGGATAACCCCTAAATCATGCAAAATTAGAACCTTAATGTGGACCTTATTCTCACCATATCGTCTCTTTAGGAAAGGATTTCAAACTAATTATGGTCTAAACCGGGTTTACTTTATAAAAATAAGGCCATAATTTATTTATCACTAATAATAAAAATAAAATCCTTAGAGGAAATTAGGAATAAAGGATCGAAAAGTAGTTGCGTTTACACAATTAGCATTTATGAGTAGTGTTAGCATCTAATTTTATATTTGGTTGTGATTTTGTTTTAAGCTTAGTTTGGGGATTGTGAAAAGTCAAGGATGACGAACTCCCGTTCTTTAAGCCTTTTAAATGAAATTTATAAAAATTTCTATCTTAGTTTGAATAAGTGTTTAAAACGGGGGCGCTTTCAAAACAAATGATTTTTGAACTTTTTAATGGCTCTTTTCTGTTCTTGTTTGATTGTAAGGGGTCATAAGTTAAAGAGAGATTAAATTATTTCTTTTCGGGCGTATTGTATAAACATTGCGTGTGGGACCAGCAATGGTTTAGTGTGGGGGAATTTGATGTGTGCTTAAACACACATTTTTTATAACCTGTATAACACTATTAATCAGACTAAAATTGCTAAAGTATGGATAAATATCGTGCATATATGCTTGTTTGGTGTTTTTATGTCTTGCAGGTAATACGGATTGAAAACAATGCAAAATTGGGAATTATCGGGTTCATTTCGATCAAGAGTGCTTAATATCCAAGATAAAGACAAAGTCGTGAAAAGTTTCCGAGCATGCCATTGGAAAGAGCGCGAGATTACGAGTCCAATGGTGCCCTCAGATCTTATTGGGCCAGCCCGTAACCCATTTTATGGGCCGGACCAGTTCAAACCCAACTTAAGCCCAAAAGCCCAAAATAATAGTTCAACAAAGAATTTATAAATTCTGTTTGAAGGTTGTGACGTCATGTGACATTATTGTCACGTGCAAGTGAATAAATTCAATTCAACCATGTGCAAAAGCACTATCTAATTTTTAGCGAGTAGAAGCTTGACAAGTGATGGGGCATTTTCATTTTTCAAGTTTAATGCACGAGTGATCCAACAGTGGAGAATTTTGCTTACAAATGAGGCAACAAAAAAGGGCACGTGTCACAAGCTAGATGGCCGGATCTTCTTGCAAAATGTCACGATCCGTGTAACAACGTTGGAGAGCCAATGATTGGCCAATTATCACCACAATGATTGGGTCCAAATTTACACTTTTACCCCCTCACTCCCCTATAAAAACCCACTCGCCACCTCTCATTTCGATCACTTAGGAAAAATTAGTTTTTAGTCTAGTTTTTTTTGTTTTTAGCTTATTTTTGTTTAGGATTTGCTTATTTCGAATTTCTGCTTATTGTATCTAGTTTGGATGTTCAGCTTATCAAATTATTGTATCACGAATGGTTTAAGCTTATTGGAAATTAATGGTTAGCTTATTATGGTTGCTTATTTGATTATTTCTTTTGTTAACATATTAACTTATTAAATAAGTTGTTTTCTCGCGCTTATCTACTCAACTTATTATTCTCAAAATTCCTTAAAAGATTAAAGAACGACTCCTATAAGCTCTCCAAAGCTTATTCGATTCATTCTCACACATTTTTAAGAACTTTTTGAAATAATAAGCTCAAATAAGCTCGGATATAGCTTATTGTTGTGCTTATATTGTCTTTGTGTTATTAAAAGCTTTTTCCTTTTTTTATTTTTTTATTTTTCTAATAGATAAGCTTTAATTAACTTATTTGGGTTACATGAAAGCGTAATATTGCTAAATCAATTTTTGTGAGCTTATTTGCTATATCATAGTTTGATATAAGTCGTTTAAGTGCTTGTTGTTTTGTTAAACTACTTGTTGCTGTTTCGCTAGCTTAAGAGGGATTATTGTTGCTTAAATGGCTTAAATTTCGCATAGCTTATTGAATCTTATTCGTTTTATAAAAGTGCTTGTTGTTTAAAGTTGTGGCTTTTAGCTCGTTTGAATTAGTGCTCTATTTTAGCCTTCATAGTTGTAGTGTTTATCATTTGCTTATTTAATGCTTATATGGTATTAATCTCGTTTTGATATGCCAAAGCTTATTTAATTTAGGTTGTTGCATTTTCGTTTGACTTGTTAACAAAATTGTTAAAACTTGTGCTTATTCGATTAAGTTGATTAAGCTTTAGCTCTTTAGTGTTTTCTCGTCTAGGTGGCTTATCAGATTTGCTTATTTAGTTGGTTAAGCTTGTTTGCTAGTATCTAAAATTCTACTCGCTGAACCTTAGAATAAGCATTTGGGTTACGTTAAGATCTGTTGGGCTGTTTGGTTTGTAGAAGTAGCTTTGGGCCTTCGTATTGGATCTTGGCTTGTGTTAGTTTATTTTAGGGCCTGCGAATAAATTTGGGCTAGTAGTTTATTATAACAAAAGTGCGAAATTTAGGATTTGCAAGATATTGTATAACTGTTTAACATTTAACAGTTCATTTTAATTTGTGTTGTGACTTTTTGGTATCGGACAACTCATGAGGCGTGGAGCTTAAGGATTTATTTAGCTAGACCGAATTTGATTATTTGTTTTAGCCAAATAAATCGAGTAGTATTTGTTTATTTGCGGTTCTTCAATTTGGTCTAATTATCTATCCTCTTTCAATTAATTAGTGTAGCTTAGAATGTAAATGTTTTGCTTTGCTTATTTGATCATTATGAGTAGCGAGTAGTTTAATAAAAATATTTGATATTCGAGCTTCAAACAAAACATTAACATGGATTTCAATTCATCTCTCGATGTGGAAACGACACTCGGAAGATAGACTATTACTTTTTCTAAAGAAATTTTCTTATCTAACGGGATATACTATATATTATTATGACACGCGTTTGAACGTTATATCAACGTACTTGAAAGAATCACTAAAATCAGAGTTAAAACTAATAAGATACAACTTTTACGAGTTTTACGATAACTAAATTTTTAAAAATAATTTTATAAAAGTGCATGAATAGTAAAAAGTAATGTTCACCAGTGGGTTGAAAATATGAAAATGTAATATTTTGATACTTCGTCTTAATACGAAAGCATGGACATAAGAAACATAAGAAACGGACTTAAAACGATAAAGTTACGCCGTTTTTACTAAAGTAGTATTTATAAACGTTTTTACTTTATAAATATGATTTCGCAAATGCAATTAGATGGTGATGTAGCTATATAGAATTATATATGGTATTAGTTATTCAAAGTACTTAGTACTCATACGACCTATAATTAATTAGGTTGCATTCGGGCGTATTCGTGACGCATTTCTGAGTTTTGATTTACATTATCGATTCACTCACTCAGGTGGTTAATCAGCCCCATGTTTTACATTTATTATGATTTACAAGTTTGGGAGTGACGAAACATATGCATGTTTTACTATTGGAAGCAAGTGGACCTGTTACATTACGATTACGTGTTTGCCTAAGTAGCGATAACCCTCTGAGCCATTATAATGAACTGTGAATTTCTTGTTGTGATGCGGAATGATATAAATAGATTATTGGGATTGGACATCCCGTTCGGGTGTTTTAGCTTTCACTGGACAAACGAATGTATACCAGTCGGGACATAGGATCTTGCTGGAGTTCAGAACATCATTCAAGGGCAATGTTGCTTTTTTATATTGCATTTCATACAGTCGAGCTTTGTGTCTTGGAGCTTAGGGAATAACGTAATTATTTTTATGATGTTTGTATCGGCTGTTTGCATTATCTTGGGAAATCTTGCGGTCCTACATTTACATTTTACAAACTATGAATTCTCCAAATATTATTCTTTGACATTTTAAGCAATGTAAGCAATGTTTTTCAGGAGGTCAATAAGGCACGAGGTGCAAGGGATACATTGGTGATTATGTTTTGGATGTCATGCATTAAAGATTTGATCACATTACATTTTGTATAATTATTATGGGCTAGAATCTTTGTATTTTGAACAAGTAAACAAGTGAAGCTTCGGGCTTTTGTAACAAACAATTTACTAAATCCAATGTATTGGTTTTAAACGACTTTTAATGGTCGTTCTTATATCTATCTTATGCTATTAATCTATGAAGTACCACCCTCAAACTCATATTCCGCTGCGACCCAATTTGGGGGTGTTACAAGTAGTGAATGGGGATTAGAGTTAGACTAGGCACTATAGTGAAGTTTGGATTGATTTTTGAAGCAATTTGAAAATACATGTGGGCTGATGTGTTATTAAAGCTTTAAATTTATAATACTAGTTTTATACAATTTCCAACTAACACACGGGTAAAGTATAAACCCCTGTTTATAGTATAGGTTTATGGTAAGACCAGGTCGTTCCACGGGATTGGTAATTCTAAAAAGGGTAAGGTACTTCAAGATGTAAAATGATGTTTGTTTAGGGGAATGAGAACAAATATGGATAAACTTGGATGGATAACGGGTTCAAGAATTAAAGTGTAATCGATTAAAGAAACGGGTAGTTTACTAAAATGATTATCTATTCATTATAATAAAAAATCATTTCGGCCTTTACTTTTGATTACAAAAAATGCTTTAAGTTTGATTCAAGTTTGAGAAAATAAGAATATGGACTTTCTTAACCAAGTTTGTTAGACACGAGGTTAAGCGTTAAACCCTTTTACCCTTGGTTAATGATCATTTTGTTGACCAATCCTCACAAGGCTAACATCTAGTTATCAAAGACAAACAACATGGAAATCAAGCATTTAACCGGAGTCTTTCGACCTGTATCCAGACTAGAATGATGATCAAATGATGATTAATAAGTCCAAGTGTAAAAACATCAAGTTCATATTGATAATTTCCAAAATTCACTAGTTTATCCAAGTTTAATCCATAATTCCCTCATGATCCCTAAACAAACATGTTAAACTACTCTATATTCATCAATTCAAAACAAATAACTAGCATGAGCAATTCAGAATTCATAATATAAAAGTAGAGAAACGTGTTTATACCAAACTTAATAGCAAAATAGTTCGCTGCCATAAGAATTTTATTTAGAATGGTATTATAACAACTTGGAAATTCAACTATAACCACGATAAAAACTTCTTAACACAACCTTCTGAGATCAAACAACAACTTCCTTCGATTATAACCTAGAATATGATGAAGAACAAGATGATTCTTCAACAATTATACTAGAACAACTTTTCTAACCACTATTCTTGATCAAAGATGGGATGTGTGTGTTGTAGATGATTATAGATGATGAATGGGATGCTTTTAGATGCAAATTTTGTCCTCCTTTTACAGCCAATCTTGAGGCCTCAGTTGGGAAAAGATGGCAACTCAAGGGTTGCTCAATAATGGCAATCATTATGATTTTTGAGTAACTGAAGGTAAAGTGTGCCACACTAGGAAAATTGTGCGCCGCACTTGGTGTATAATTAATTTGCATTTACTTCGTTGTGAAGTACGCCGCACAAAAAGAATTGTGCGCCGCACTTTTACTTCGATCATTAACTCTTCCTTAGATTCTCTTCTAGATCCTTCTCATAACGACCGTTAGTGCATTTAACGGGATTTCTTTGCACGTTTAGTCCTTTTCTTCACTTTTGGTCCTGAAATGAATATTATACAACAAACAACCAAACTTTGCAATATTTCATGCGTTAACATATATATATCATGTATTTTCGAGGGATATTTTATGTATATTTGGAGTGTTATCAAATCCCCCCATACTTATCTTATTGCTTGCCCTCAAGCAATCAAACTGAAGGTATTTCGTCTTAACAAAACAAATTAATGATCACAAGCATAGATAACGTGACAAAGCAACTCACGAATATTTTATAGATAGGATTCTTTTCACACTCGCTCAATTTAGTAAAGTGGATAGTAAACGGAAGTCACTCATACGCGCAGTCATGAGATGTTCAAATTACCATAGGCTTGTACAAAAAACTAAATTTCACCGACATGGCGGAAGCACCAAACATAAACACCAAAAGAGGTAATGTATTTAGTGATATTATTTATTATTTGTTAAAAAGGGTTTGTAATAAAATCATAATTCACCTTATCCGTAATGTAACCAACTAATTCTTCACATCATTTTTTTTGCTTTGGCTTTATTTTTGCCTTATTTTACTTTATCTTGGGGGAAACTTGCTTTCCCCCCATACTTAGGATAAGTACACTACTTCAAACGAACTTAGAAGTTTGCAACCTTCGCACTTTATTTAAACAGCAATACCAACATTTACGTTCCTCAATTCGTATGGATAAAATTTCAGATAATTTTATTAGAAATCTTTTTGAACAAAATTATTGTTTACTTATATTTATATTTTTATCACCTCTTAATCAGTAAAATGTTTTTAACACGCGAACGTGTTCCTACTGCGGTCTCATAAAGATTTCAAGCATAAGTTCTAGAATTAACAAATCACCGGCACACTCATATAATTTTAAATCGATACTAATGCTCCAGAAAAGGCGACAAAACTACACATACACAGCCGTAACGACGGATGAGATATTTGTAATTGCTCACTCCTTAACTCTAGAAAGCTAAAGATAAAAATCATCTTATGTATCAAAGATAGATACCTAAATTCTTAAAATCTAATACTCACAATTTTTTTTGGGTAGCATAAATATGATAGTAATGTTATCAATCCAGAGTCAAATTGCTTATATGTGATCAAAAATGTTATTTTTCAAAAGATTTTCTTTTAACTTTTTTATAACTTTAACTTTTCCAGTTTATCTTCCCCATACTTGATATGAGCATTGTCCTCAATGTGAAAATATTATAGAGAAAGATAAAATAGGAAAGTGAAATAATACTTTTCAATTGTGATTGATATTCTGAATCTTTGGTTCACATCATTTCCGCTTCGCGCCTTTCTTTTTCTTTCCTGTTACAAATATAAACATTGCACACACAAATAATAATAATAATCCTAATTAATTATTAATAAAAAGTACAATAATATTGTTTTAATGCCAACAGAGGCATTTTACACACCATAATAATAATAATAATTGTAATAATGTTTAGAGAATTGTTTTTAAACACAAGTGACCCAAAACATGCGGTCACGTAACCAACTCCTGTCGTCTCGACACTACTTATCATCATCCTGCTGCTGCTACTGATACTGTGGTGGAACTGTGGTGGCAGAGGTGGGTACTGCTGATAATACTAGTCATATTGCGGCTGAGCATAACCAGGTGGGTTGTAGGCTCCCTGCAGTGGAACACTATAAACCCCAGCCATGTGCTCAAACACTCCCTGGTACCTGTCCCAGTGATATGACTGCCTATACTCCATCCGCTCTATTGCCTCTTGGTGTATCTCCATCCTACCCATCCTATCATACAAATCCTGCATAGATGCTCTCAGAGGTCTAGGAATACCAACTCTAGGTACACCCAGCTGTGGATCTTCGGGAATAAGCTTACCCTCAGAGTCGATCAAATCTCTAAGTGTAATCGTATCCAGATCTCTACAATAAATTGGAGCACTTAAACTCCTTACCACATCCTCTATCAACACCCTGCATTTCCTAGCAATCTTTGAGATGAACTGTCTACAGCAAATTTGACTTTCTTTTTGAGTTCCAGCACCTTTTCTCTTCATCCATCTCGCAATCACCCAAGCTACATTCGCATACCTATTTTGGTGTCTAGCATCAAACATACTTAAGAGCCATAAATCATTCTTCTGGACCTTGTCATATCCAGTCGTCCTTTGACACAAACCATAAGTAATCATTATGTGAATCACCCTCAAAATTAGGTTCCTAATAGTAGTAGCATAACTCCTAGATAAACCAAGGTTTTCCTCTCGACTAATGCTTAACTAATAATCTTGAGCGTTAAAATGCTCATCACTATGCAAACCTTCTTTAAAGTAAACATTAAAACCTTCCTCTTCAAGCTCAACCACTTGATAGTCTCCCAACCTTTGAGCAAATTCTAACAAGGTTAAACTATGAGCATGTCCACCAAGTCTAAACTTGATAATATTTTTAGTTTGCAATTCATCGTCAGCACAAACTTCGTCAAATTCATAAGTCGGATAAAACTTGTGGCAAAGCTCTGCATAAATTGGTTCATTGATATTAAAAGCTCTAATCCAAGCCGCCAAAGTAAATATCTCTTCATCCGATCCAGCTTCACGCAACCTAATTCTCAACATGTCATTAATTTATCCATCACAACCCATTCTGTTTAGCACATCCCAATTCACGACACCAAGCGAGTAAATGTGTCTAGGAAGCAATTGGGCCAATCTAGTGTTGTACCTAGACTTTGCATCTCTGCTACATCCTTCCTATAGCAAGAACTCGCGATGAACTTGTAGAAGCAATACCTCTTCCACAGTTTCATGTTGTCTAGAGTGTTTGGATCATGATGATTCGGCCTCATCATCGTGTGTTCCTATAGTCTACACATAAAAAACAATCAACAATAAAGTGTAAAGTTATGTTAGAAATGATTTGGTATAAATGGTCATGGTTTTGATGGTTTTTAAAACATTATGTGACTTTCTGATGTAAAATGTGCGACACACTTCCCTGAAGTGCGGCGCACATTGTGGAAAATGGGTAAAGTGCGGCGGTTTTGGGACAAAACCGGCGTAATTTCTGGGCTGATGAAAAAATTTTATGATCTTTAAACAATTTATTTTTAAATGTAAATTCATAATATGAATAGTGTTTTTTAGTTTAATCATTATCAAGCATGCATGTGTCAAACAACTTCTAAATATCCTAATTAAAAGGGTCAATTGTTCATACGAAACATGGATTTAAATTTCCCTAATCTAATTATTATAAACCCTAAATGACAAGAAATTAAAATGTGGAGTAACAGATCAAGCTCTACCAGCTTCTTGGTGCCCTTCGGTTTTGTTGTTGATGGATTGTTATTAGCGGTTGTTGGTGTTGCGGTAGATGTATTGTTGCGGCGGGAACTGTGATTGAAGTGGAGTATCTTCTGTCGTCAAAACTTTCTTTCCCGTTTAGTTAGTCGACTTGATACTTGCAATGGATGCATCTGCTTTAAGTTACTTGAGCCATTACAGGCCTTTGGGTATGGTTGAATGGCTTCCTCTAAAAGTTTGAGGTTATAGATCGCAGTAACATTTCCTTCAAATGCTTCGAGGATAGTCCCCCGATGAAATCTTCTAAGACCAGTTTATCCGTGTATTTCAGGCACCTAATAGTTTTTACATAGAACTGTTAATTCTTGCGAATCTCTAACATAAGGTTTCAAGATCCTTTTCCTTACAATCATACTTGTAAAGTTCTTCTTGCCAACTTTATTTGATCTCAGTCCGGGGACAATACTTGTTTTTGTCAAAGCCTTTTTAGCTCATCCCAGGTGAATCTTGATTGGCTTGCACTATTCCCATAGGTTGCTCATATGTCATTCTACCAGGACAACACATCGTCAGATTAAAGTACCATAGCAAACGTTACTTTGTTTTCTTGTGGCACATACTGCTAACAGTGAACACTGATTCGTTCAGTTCAAACCAGCGAATAAGGCCTCTACTTAACTTGCTTCGATTCCGTACTCATGTACCATTAAAGTAGAAAGGTTGACAGCTAATGAACTCTTTGTAGTTTCCCGTTTTCACTGCAGGAGTTCCAGTAGGACCGGTGTTCCTGTTGGGATTACTAGCACTTGCCATTGTCGCAGCTTGAGCTTCTAGAGCCGAGGTGACACTATCAGCAACTAACTTTCTAATGGCATCTTGAGTCATAGCTGGTGCTTCCGTTGTTGATGCTCTTTTTGGAGGCATTCTATCAACAAAAGATAACACGTAATAAGAATGATATCACAAGTATAATGCTTGTTCTTCTTTAAAATGATTAAAGAGAAATGCTTATTCTTGAAATGCTTAAAGAATAATGCTTTATTTAAGCATTTTTAACAATGGTGATATCTAAAGGTTATAGTATGATGATGAATGTACGATGGATGAATGATGAATGAATGATGAATAAAGTGGTAAGAAACAACAAGGTAGATAACGGGATTGCCTTTGTATTTAAGAACAACTTGCCTTAGTACTATACATAGTCAAGATTTGACAAGTGTTTTTATTTATACCACACATCCCGTGGCTAGGTTAAAGCTAAAGACTGGAATTTAAACTAGAAACTAGAAACTAGATGATCACTGAATGCGGTTCTGGAGTTCGATGATAGAGTTCATGAGTTTTTCTATATCTTCTTGGTGACGAGTTTCCATATCATTGATGACTTCTGCCAATTCCGCGATTCTGTAGCGAGCTAAGGAGATCTTATGGTTGGATCCTATTTGCTTTCTCCGGAGTTTAGTGATCTGAGTATGAGCTTGCTGGAGTTCTGCTGCTAAGGCGTCAAAATCACGTTGGATGATTATTGTTCCTTTACCGAGACCTTCGATGCCGTTTTCAATCTGTTCAAAACGTTCAGGAGGGATTTCTTCTAGATAACCTTGGATACCCTGAATTTGCTCTTCATGACGTTTGATAGCTGATTTCCGGGAAGTTTCACCAATCTCAAGAGCTTGAGGTTGGGATGGGGTAGATGGAGATAACTGCATTGGTGAAAGAAGTCCTTCTGGGAGAAAGAATTCTTGAGTTTTAGGTGGTATGATAATTGGAGACGGGATTGGTGACTTTTCAGTATAGAAAGCTTGTAAGGCTTTCATGTAAGGATCATCAGGAAATAACGAAAGGGTCAGTGAAGTTAGCGGGACAATTCCAAATGTATTGGAAGCACTGGAGTAAGTTTTCCCTGGAGAGGTCGGGATATAATCCGGTGAAGCCGGGGGAACATAGTTTGGGAAATTGGAAGAAAAGACATCCTCCAAATTAGAAATAGGACGATCGGGGGAAGACATCGTTCTGCTTAACAACCCAGCAGTAAATAACATAAGTTATTTATCTAGTAATATAATAGTTATGTAACTTTACATACCATTCCGGGAGATATAGCGGCACGGAGGACTTTCTTGGATGGAAAAAGAAAAGTAGTTATAGTTAAGGTTTTAACCTTGTTCTCTATAACGTTGGCTCTGATACCAAATCTGTAACACCCCCATTTTTACATATAGCAGCGGAAGCTAATCTGGGGTATTACTTCAAGGTACAACAGTCATAATCATAGAAAACGAATAAAAAAGAGTCATTTTTTGAAAATAAAGTTATCATTCATTATTTCTTTAGAGTTTTTACAAACAAGAGGTTTCCAGAATCTAAAATACAACATTTGAATGATAACGGTTTTTCCATCTTCATGTCCTCGTCACTCCATGCCATTAGTTACCTGAGATAAAACATGCTAAAAAGTCAACACAAAGGTTGAGTGAAATCCATAGGTTTAAGTAATATAATTTGAATGCAAGTGCGATATTGGGCTACGTTGATATACACCCGTTATTGAAAACATATTTATTATTGCCATTAGCTCATGAATCCGATGCCTTAGGTTATAATGATAATATTGCCCCTGCGGGCACCTTTGCCAAAATACCCGCGTGATTTCTAATGATGTGCAATTGGTTACACGTAACTGGGTACACCAACGGGGAGTCCAGCCCAAATAGATCTATTCACATCATTCGCGCTTACTACAAAGAGTAATTAACGTCTGATTCATGGGGACTAAAAGGCCAAAGTAGTTACTTTAGGCAATAGTAAATTGAAAATAGCATGTAGAATAATTGCATTCATGTTTATAGATGTTTCCCTCGCGGGTTTATAAAAAGATTAAAATGCGAGGGCTTTTATGAACTCACTGATCGGTTAGAGGGTAATTGATAGCTAATGTATTAGGGAATGAAAGTAACGGCTTCTACACGGCAATCACAGACAAACATGGGTTAATATATGGAAAGTCTTGTTTGATTAGATATATAAGTTTTTGGATATCGATGTTGGTTTTATATAAAAATTATCATAACACTGTTCGGGCATCATAGTTTAGGAAGTCATTTAGTTAAGGTTTGTGGAGCTAGGGCACTTTAAATCGTAAACCCAACAACTCAGACAGAACGTAATACCAAGATGAAACTTCTTAATATGAAGCTCCCTAGTATTGTGGTATGATATGGATCCGGGACATGATTTTTGAAAGACACGATGATGAATGAATATAAGGTATTAGAACATAGCGGTTTTAAGCATTTTATTCAATATCTAGAGATGTTAAGCACGAGGAGCATTATATAAAGTTATGTTATATAATGTTTTGGATATGATTTTACACTTTTTCAAAATGTTACATTTTAGACCCTGGGGTTTGGAAAATTGCAAGTAGACCCTTGGGGTTTGCATTTTTACGACTTTGGTCCTTCAACTTTTATTGATATACTAAGTAAACCTTATACTTTAAAAAGTGACATAATAGACCCCTATAGTTATAACTTTGATAAAATGACACTTTTAGTCACCTTGTAGTTATAGTTTCTTAAATTACGATATATACCCCTTGCATGGATTATAATTACAAAACATGTCCAAATTGCCAATGCAAGCTTTAATTTAAATTTTCAATAGTCATTTATAAGTTACTAATAAACTAAAATATGAGATTTAACACAACATTAGTTTTAATTTAACGATTCGTTAAGTTAAAAGGTAAAACGGGTTAAATTAGGTTTTCAAGTAGGAAAAAACGCCGGGTTTTAAGGTCACATTCTCTTATGACGTACAAAGGACTTATTTTAACATTTATAATAGATTATTAGATAGGTTATAACAAAAGTTTACAGTTTAATCAAGAGTTTAAGTAAAAACATGAAATTAGGGTTCGGGTGTACGGTTTTGGATCAAAAAGGATAACATTAGGTTTTTAGTTCAAAGCTTTATCATTATGATTTTAGCAAGATCATTAATGTACAATTTGATGTTACATGAGCCTGAATAAAGCTTAGATAACCTAGTTTTGAGCTTATAGCTTGGAAACGGGTCAGAATCGGGACTTTCGGCTTCGTACGGCTAGAGTAACGACTTCGGGGCTTCGTTTCTTGGTTTCTTTTGCTTCCTTTCTGTACTTGAGACTTCTTAAGATCACTTAGGATCTATTAGAGCAAAGGATTGCTTCTATGAAGGGTTATAGAGGAGGAAGTGGGGGATGAAGAAAAATGAACACACAAAGCTCCTATTTATACCCATTTGAAGGTATAATGAGTAAGCAAGGGTTATGATCTGGTCTTGACACATATAGGGTCTAGTTAGGAGGTGTATAAGCTAGAAAGGGGAACATAGTTTGGGAAATTGGAAGAAAAGGCATCCTCCAAATTAGCAGTAGGATGGTCGGGGGAAGACATCGTTCTGCTTAACAACCCAACAATAAATAACATAAGTTATTTATTTAGTAATATAATAGTTATGTAACTTTAAATACCATTCCGGGAGATATAGCGGCACGGAGAACTTTCTTGGATGGAAAAAGAAAAGTAGTTATAGTTAAGGTTTTAACCTTGTTCTCTATAACGTTGGCTCTGATACCAAATCTGTAACACTCCCATTTTTACATATAACAGCGAAAGCTAATCTGGGGTATTACTTCAAAGGTACAACAATCATAATCATAGAAAACGAATCAAAAAGAGTCGTTAATGAAAATAAGTTATCATTCATTATTTCTTCAGAGTTTTTACAAACGAGAGGTTCCTAAAATCTATACAATAAAGTTTGAATGATAACGCTTTTTCCATCGTCATGTCCTCGCCACTCCGCGCCATTAGTTACCTGAGATAAAACATGCTAAAAAGTCAACACAAAGGTTGAGTGAAATCCATAGGTTTAAGTAATATTACAATTAGGGCATAATTAGGGTTTTCTGGATTCGTTAAGGTTTTCTAGGCTTTGATTTCTTGCACATTGCCAAGTTAATGATAGATAATGATTTGTAAACTCATTTTATGAGTTTATAATGGCCCTTGGTTGGTTATTTGGGATTAGAATGGTTTAAAACAAGTAAACGGGTTAAATGAACCAATTAGGTACATTTAGGGTTTCTAGGATATGTTTTACGTACAAGTGAAGTAAAATGATGAAGTAATGATGAAATAATGATTGAATAGGATTGATATGATTGTAAAATAAGTTATTACAACTTATTTGAGTGTTGGTTTGGGTTTACAATGGATAAAAGCCAAGAAACAGGTCATGGTTTAGAAACTAGCTCGGTTTTAGGGTTTAGGGTTTTGAATTAGGGTTTTGAGTGCATAAAGATGTATGAAAGTTTATGAATAGAATATTTAGGGTTTATACATTGTAGAATGAGTGTAGTAGCTTGTACACAAGTGGTGGTGAAGAAATTAGAATGAAAATGGAGGTAAAACGGCTATTTTAGAGATCATGCTTAATGACTTGTATATTGAGTTTTTAGAGATTTGTGCTTTGATTTAAAGAGATTATATATTTCAGATGAGATGTTATATTACTTGTACATATGCTTTAGTAGCTTGTGCATTCACTTTAGGGGTTAACCCTTCCATGAGATTAGGGTTTAGGGCATCCGATAATGGTTTAAAGCCCGTTTTGATATGATGTTGCAAATGGTACCTTTTAGAAATAATGTACCTTGTAATAACGATATTATGATATTGACTTGATATGTTATGATGTTTGCTTGACATATATGAAGATAGGATTGCCATACGTAGGTTGTCTGAGTCCGTTAACTTGAGTTATGCAGGTTATATTGCATATTGAGATATTGGCAAAGTAATGTAATGTAATAAAGCGAAAAATTTCCCTGAAAAAGGTGAGTTCATATATAACTGATAGATTGTACATCATCTATCTTAATAGATGGATATTTACATTTATGAAAATTACGGGTTGTTATAAGTAGACCATCATTATCAAAAGATGCAAGTCATATTGGACCTACATACTCGATAAAAATTATTATTTTATCAAATATTATACTTAACTGTTAAAGCACATAAACAAAGCAAATCAAACGTTGGAGTTTTATTCTTTCTTCTTTTTTTTCACACACACACACACACACATATATATATATATATATATTGAATTGCTAGAGGTATGATTTAACATAACTTAAAAGTTGCAACATATTAATAAGACTATCTAATAAATCGATCCAATCAAAAGCTACATCCAATGTGCATAGTATTATCGTACATGCATCTTGCATTACATATGTATACATTCTGCATATTTACATCATCCTCATATAAGAACTATAACTAATCAAAAATCCTATAAAAATGTAAAGAAAAATGTAGATACAGCTTAATAGCAATTCTTGCCATTCCACTACTACAACTCCATAATTTCAAATCATTCTGAAATGGTACGCACATGAATTTTAAGTTGTTCAGCATGCTTAACCAACATGACAAAAATTGAGGATCCTATCTGTTACTCGTTTTAGCTTGGTAAGTGAGCGGTCAACCTTGTTGATCTTACGTGAAGGCCACCTTGAGATTCCATGTTGTCTGCGTATTCGTTTCACTGTGGTTGGGCAAACTGTAAAACCAATGATAATCTGATAACACTACTCTCTATTAGATGTGAATAAGATCAGTGTAATTATGTGGTCAATATCAACAATATTTTGTAGTCCACGTAACTATGTGCTCAATATAAGAATGCATGTTTTAAAAATATTCTCAAAATATTTCTTATAACACTAAAAGGTTGATCGAAACACTGAGTTTTATATCAGATTCAGATTACATAATGTTTTCCCACTTAATATTCCCCCTAAATTTGTAACCTTTAGCAAATGGGTTGTGATTTATAGTAAGTTGCAACTCACTTTTTCATACCCTGCTCCTATATAAGAAATGTATTACATTCTTTAAAAGTGTATTACATTGTTTGAAGTAAAATAAAAGACAAATCAACTCATTTTTAATTAATCGAGTTTTGAAGCTTACTGATGCAGCTCAATTTGGTGTTTAGTATTCTTTTGTGTATATTTGATCAAACCAGAGACGATAAATTACCACTCTCTAAGATTATATATTCCACGCAACATGCCTGCAGTCAACAGACAATAGATCATGTTTAAAAGGGTATCAAAAAGCAACCACTAAGACAATACTTGTTTAGTATGGCAACTCCCACACATCATCTATAAAACTACAGATTCTAAGTTAACTTAGCCTAAATATTAAAGTGGTAATCAAGCAACCAATTTGGCAATATATACTTACATATAACTCGACGTACAAAATTATCTGTAAGGGGACAAAAACCAAGGGAAAAAGATATAATTATCACCAACAACTCTTATGTGTATGTAATTGATTATGTTCTCTTAAAGTAGTTGAATAAATAAACTTACTGATATGATTAAACATCTTGTGGTGCCAAAGGCAGCCTGTCCAATATCTGGATAAGTCTCGAGGCAAGGCTGACTTTCCAAGCAGTATCGAAAGAGGATTCCAGTGCAGAATGGAAGAACACCAAAGGGAAACAATAAAATTCGTTTTAGAATTGCTAATCTTGTCGTGTAAATTTATATTGTGTGATCAATCATGATGTGATAATTCTTTTTCTGGTGCTTTTAGTTTCTTTAAGTTAGATTGGTGATCATTTTGTCTATATGTGTTTTTATATTCTCATAAACTTGTGCTCTCATGTTTTTCGATGTGTACGTATTGTTTTCTCTTATGAGACTGCTGAGGTTCTTAATAAACATTGTTGATTATCAGAAATTACAGAATAAAAGGATTCATTCATAAAAAAGGGAACATATCAGCTATGCTTTAAAACTGTCACGTAAATTTATTAGTCAAAAAGATTTAAACCAACCCAAGCCAAATCCATGTTAGAAAATATGCCTAATTCACTTCAGAAATTACAATCAAACAAAACAACAACACCTTTCACTGGAATTAAAACTACTTGTCAGTCTATCATCACGTGCAAAGATGTCAATCAACACACTAATGGTTAAAAGGTATAATAAATCTGCTAATATATATACTTAATAGTAAAACTGAAATAAAGCGTAACTTTTACACTAATAGCCTAAACAAACTGTTAAACCTCACGTGGTCTTTCTCTACTCATCTAAGCTATCATAAAAAAATTACTTGTTACTTAGAGGAAACATATTTCTATATAAATATCATTCTTATACTGGCATATCACTAAATATACCTTCCATACCTATCTAAACAAAAGTTATGAAAAAGACGAATAAATAACATGATACTAATAAAATAGAAGAACGATAACTGACCTGTTGTAAATTTTTTCTAAAGCTTCCCATTTATACCCGATTTTTAGAAAACAAATCCAAACATCGAAAAAACTATAAATATTGAACCCTTGCTACCCGGACCATTTCAGAACCTTGTGGTGATTCTTGTAACTTCTAAAGCTTGAAAGTGAATTAGGCGAGAGAGCTAAAGCGAAGATGAGATCGATTCATCTTATTAAAAAGAGGCTTAGGATCACCTCAAATATCCTATAAACACCACATGTATATGATCAAGACACAAATATAATAAGTTCCCTAATTTAAACTTTAAAGCGTAAAAATAAATACCAAGAGTGATCGTAAACTACGAAACACTTAGAAAATATAAAATAACTCATTTAATATCTAAACTAATCAAAATCCGAAGGCGAAACGTGTCCGATGATGTTTTTCAGATTTACGCGGGTTAACTTCCCGGTAAACCGCCAGATTCAAACGTAACGTATAAAAGTCAAAAATAATGATAGGAAAAGTTTAAAATATTGACCTGAAATTTTCGGGGTGTGACACTATCCATGTCACAGCATGTGCTTCGATGTCTATTGTTGTTGCTCTTTCACTCATTCCTACAGAAACCGATTACAAAAATACTTCTTATTACGTAACGTTAATTAATTGAAACATAACAAAAACTAAGAACATATGTTTCAACCTTGTTGATCTCATTTATATTTTTGGCCAAAGAGAGAATCTATTAGCAAGACGTCGATACAACCAAACATACAATCTTGTGAACTAAAAACTATGTTCACCAACCTGTTAGGCACAACTGCTGATGTTTTGTAAAAAAAAGTGCAACAATTCAAGTTTTTGCAAGTTTGTCTTTGCACAAAGTAAAAGTCCTATCAAGAAGTATGAAAAAAATAGAAATGAGTATACATTATTTATATTACAATCATTTATTATTTTTGATGCTGGCAAAATGAAAAAAAAGTTACCTGATGTGCCTCTTCCAAGCCGTAGCACCCATTTACTTTTAATACTGGCACCCACAACTGTGACATCCTAGGAAAATCAATTTCCAGTTAGGGGACTAAACCTGCTTATTTATGATGAAACCCAAATAATTTGCCAAGAAATATATGTAACCATTATATTGCGTCCATATAACTCGCCATATTTATCGATATAATTAAGCGCCAATAGCAATTAAATGATACATATGACTGTTATCATAACCTGAAAGTATATATTGTGCCAATTCACTCATTCTACCACAAAAAAATTGAAAAACATCATTATCTTTCTTGTGCTAGTAGTTTCAACCTAACCGAACCATAACCCCCTAAACTTATACCATCCAAATCCGCCGATAAATTTACATAACGAAAATTAATTAATATAATTATAGAATGATTTGTGATAATTTCAAGTATGAATTAATTACCTGATCGAATTGAGCGGTGGCAACATGTTCCTCCGAGCTTTGTACTTTCCATCAATTACTGTTGTGGTTTGGTTGTAAGTAACACCAAAATTGTCGAACTGTCAGATATTATATTTTTTTGTTTTTGGTTTGTGATGGATTTGATGAATTAGATAAATATATGTGTAAAACTAAATCTGTTATAACATGGATCGATTGGATTACCTTCCAATTTCTGTTACTTTTCTTTAGATTGAAACTTTGAAGTTACATCCTAATGAAATCTAAGAGTACTCGAATGGTTGGATTGTTTGCAACCTTTGAGATGCCTGGACAATTTAAGATTGTTTGAGATTTAATAGAGGATTAAATACCGGGAGTTACATATTAAGGGTTAAATCACTTGCATACTTTCGAATTCAATTAAGGGGCTGTATCTTTTAATATAATAGATGAAAACTAAAAAAAATCACTTCTCGTCAAAAAAACTTTGCATGTTTTTAATCCTCCTTAATATATTGAATAAAAAAAGCTCGTATTATATTGTCACACATATAATACTTATTGTAATTTTTTATATTTCTTTTAGTGATATCACAAAATTGGTTATTGAGTAACTAGTTTTGGTTGTTGATATGGATTGAGATTAAACTTGGGTGTTGGTCAAACTATTTTGAAAAATGGATATCACATTTAAAAAAGTTTAGGTTTTGAAACCAAACATCGTCTATTATAATTGTAATACGCATTATATTTCTTAGTATTTCTATTGCTATTCCTACTCCCATTACTTAATATGAACCAAGTGTAATATTATGACATGTTATTAGTGTCATAATCTTTCCTTTATTAAATTGTAGGTTACACATACTTAACTATATACTAATTATGTAATCAAATCAATTCAAGATAACTATGAGTGTTCCTAATGGGACTTAAAGTCTTGACCGTTTTATTCGTTAGTATTGATGAACATACTAACTCTTAAGCCTATATATATGCCTAGTCCCCTTTCTACCCAAAACACACAACAAGTAGAATTATATATAGCTATCAATTAAGCTCTCTACACTCAAGTGGGTTGAGGGAGAGAAACTAGTCGTGTTCAAGTGTTCTTTGCATCATGTCAACATTTGCTACGGCTTCCGGTATGTTGTACTTGTTTCATCTTATCTATGTAGTTATTATCGTATTCTAAGATCTTGTGGCGTTATAGTTTAATTTATTCATCATGCATATTTGATGTTAATGTCTACACATATAATGGCTTACACCAAGCACTCCCTTAAGCTATGCGGAGTGGTGTTGCAATTCACGAGTGTGTCCCCAACTCCCGAGTGAGTTTGCAAAACAACATCCCCAACTTACGAGTGAGTCTCCAATTTTAGAAGAGTGAATGGTGAGTGACTCACCATTGGTGAGTGGTAAATATTTAATGTTTTTGGTGTGTAAGTGTGTGTGAGTATTTAGTGGGTACATTTTGTATAAAGTGAGTATTTTAATGAAAAGTGAGCGAGTGATGACCAAAACAGATAAAACATGAGTGTGAATGAGTAAAAATGAGAAAAAAGAAAAAGCTAAGATGTATAATGAGTGAGTATGCACCGATCCCTTAAGCCTTTGTATTAATATTTTTCCTATTGTTAAAAGCATCATTGATATTAATATTTTAGGTGGATGAAACATTTTAGAAGATATGCAATTTACGGACCAAAAAATATGATCATTTAGTCGATTTCGAGTTGAGTCAGCAATTAGTATATCAATTAAATGATACATATACATATATCTTGCATGAAATTTTTTCTCTTTCCAGTATCAATACTAGTAAAAATAAATTATCAACACGTATAATCTATCTCAAATGAAGTAAATTTTTAATAAATCCCTGGATCTCCCTGGATCTCCCGGCGATCATCTCATGGCGATCATCTCCCTGGATCTCGTCATCCCACTAATCTCCCTTTAACACAGATCTCCCTTCAATCCAAATTTAATTACATACCCTTTCATTCACCTATTTTTTTCATTAATCGTTCTCTAAACCTAATCTCTCGATTAGGGTTTTGATTGCTTTATTCATTTTGTTCAATTCGATATGTCGTTCCAACGATCGGGGGAGGATCATGTGATCCACATCTCGAAATCGATCTTTGTTACTAACTTTCCAGAAGACTGTGGATCTCGTGATTTGTAGAAGGTGTGTGAGGGCTATGGGAAGGTGGTCGATGTTTATATTCCCAATTGTCGGTCTAAATCAGGTAAACGTTTTGCTTTTGTTAGGTTCATTCGGGTTGAGAACGTTGATCGGTTGGTAGGAAATCTTTGCACTATTTGGATAGGGCGTTTTCACCTTTAGGCGAATGTAGTTCGGTATGAACGCGCGAGTAAAAACATTAAATCTACGGGCAATCCTGCTTCCAAGGTACAAGGTAACATGGGATCTTACGCCACGGCTGTGCGTTCCATTGACTGTTCTGCGTGTTCCTGTCCTTTCTACCTCGGCATTGGTACTCGATGAGTCTTGTGTTATCAGTGGTGATTTGGCCTGTCATGTTATGGGGAAAGTGAAAGATATTGAGTCTATTCCTAACTTACGGACTCTCTTATCTAAGGAAGGTTTTCTTAAGGTTAAACTGTCTTACCTTGGCGGGTTATGGATTATGATCGAATTGGAAAACGAGGCTTCTAAAAGAAGCTTGTTGGATCACGTTGGGGTGAAGTCATGGTTCCATATTATGCAGGAAGCCACCCAGGATTTCGTTAGTGAAGAGCGTGTGGTTTGGGTGGATATCAAAGGAGTTCCCCTTAATATGTGGTCACGAGAGACGTTTTTGAAAATTGGGAGTAAATAGGGTAGTGCGTTGGACATTGAAGACAATTCTGGGTCTTCGTTTGCACGTAAGCGGATATGTGTGCTAACTAAAGAACCGGACTCCATTTTGTCTCGGAGGTTCATAAAGATGGGGGTCGAGAAGACGATACTATTGCCAATGATGTGGAAAAGGAGAAAACGCCTTCTGTTCACGCTAATGTCATGAATACCAATATTGAAGTCACGGAGTCGTCCATAGGCGAATCGAATTCCATTCATTCAGGGCCTGTCCATAATGGTGGGTCTATCTTAGATGTTCTGGAGGATATGGTCCGGGTAGGGCATTCTATGGGATATAACTTGGAAGGGTGCATGAAAGACATGGAGAGTATTATCGGTGTTCAAGGAGTTAAGGAAGTTTTTAAATGAATATTATGTCTCTTAATATTCAAGGGCTTGGTCACAAGTCCAAAAAGGAGTGGATCAAGGAGTTAAATTCTAAACATCGTGTTAATTTCTTAGCTTTACAAGAGACGAAATTGGAACGGGTTTCTCATATGGATGTTAAATTCTTGTGGGGTAATTCCAACTACCAATTTATATCAAGTGATTCTAACGGTAGTTCAGGAGGTATTTTGTGTGTTTGGGAGGCGTCCGTTTTCAAAAAAGACAATGCTACTGTTTCGGATAACTTTATTGCCATCTATGGGACTTGGTTACCTAGCAACTCCAAAATTCTTTTTGTTGTAGTTTATGCTCCACAACAACTTTCTATGAAGCGTTCATTATGGGACTACATTGCTTCTTTATTAAGACGTTGGAATGGAGAATCGATTGTGATGGGTGATTTTAATGATGTTCGGTGTAAAGAGGAAAGGCTCGGTTCTTTGTTCAATCCTCTAGGCGCGAGATTGTTCAACAAATTCATTAAGTCTTCGGGCCTTGTGGAAGTTAAGCTGGAAGGTTATTCTTTCACATGGTCACATCCTTCGGCTTCCAAAATGAGTAAATTGGACCGGTTTTTGGTCACGGAAGGTATGCTTTTGGTTTTTCCTTCTATGTCAGTGATCTGTCTTGATCGCCATTTATCGGATCATCGTCCTATTCTTTTACATGAGGTATACACGGATTATGGTCCGACTCCTTTTCGTTTTTATCTTTCATGGTTTCGGCTGAATGGGTTCGATGACATGGTGAAACAGGCTTGGCAATCTTTTTCTCATTCGGATTCTAACGGTATGATTCGATTTAAAAAAAAGCTGCAGGCTCTTAAGCCCATCATTCGGTGTTGGGTCAAGGACAGGAAATCTCAACAGTTTGGTGCCAAAAACGATATTGTTCGGGAATTGGGAGATATAGATAAAATTCTGGATCATGGCAACGCTTTCGATACTGTTCTTTTTAAGAGAATGGAGTTGATGCGTCAACTTCATAACCTTAATCAGGTGGTTTCTCGGGATGCTGCTCAGAAATCTAAAATTAAATGGGCTATAGAGGGGGACGAAAACTCAAAATTCTTTCATGGGATTATTAATAAGAAGAGATCGTATCTTTCGATTCGGGGCGTGTTTGTTGATGGCATTTGGTGTACAGATCCAGTAAAAGTGAAAGATACTTTCAAAGATCACTTTCAAGCTCGGTTTGAACAACCTTCTCCCAATCGTTTTAAGCTGAGTTCTCCCTTCACTAAACGGCTATCTCCTGATCAGGTAGTTGATATGGATAGTAATGTTTCTCCGAACGAAATTCGTAGGGCTGTCTGGGATTGTGGTGATAATAAGTCCCCGGGTCCGGACGGATTTTCGTTTGAATTTTTTCGGAAGTACTGGAGTTTTATTGGTCCAGACTTCTGTTGTGCGGTCGAACATTTTTTTGAGCATGGATCGTTCTCGAAGGGGTGTAATTCGTCTTTCATTGCTTTGATTCCTAAAGTTTCGGATGCTAAATTTGTGTCAGATTTTAGACCAATCAGTTTGATCGGTTGTGTGTACAAGGTAGTTACGAAGATTCTTGCTAATCGGTTGGCTTCTATTATCTCTGACCTTGTTTCTGATACTCAATCGGCGTTTGTTGCTAAGAGGAATATTTTAGATGGCCCGTTCATATTAAATGAGTTACTTAGTTGGTGCAAGAAGTCTAAGAAACAGGCGATGTTTTTTAAAGTTGATTTCGCCAAGGCGTATGATTCCGTCCGTTGGGATTATCTTTTAGATGTTTTGCATGCTTTTGGGTTTGGGCCGAAGTGGTGTAGATGGATCCGGGGTACTTTTTCTTCCGCGAAGGCTTCGGTCCTGGTGAATGGGAGCCCAACGTCCGAGTTCTCGTTTTGGCGAGGATTAAAACAAGGAGATCCGTTGTCCCCTTTTCTTTTTATTTTAATTATGGAATCGCTACACATATCCTTTTCCCGAGCCTCTTCTGACGGGTTCTTTAAAGGTATTCAAATAAAGGGATCGATCACTATTTCGCATCTTTTTTATGCTGACGACGCAATGTTTATAGGAGAATGGTCCGATTCTAATTTGAAGAATGTGGTCAAAATTCTTAATTGTTTCTATTATGCGTCGGGTTTGAAAATTAATATAGACAAGAGTCAACTGTTGGGCGTTGGGGTGCCTAGGTCTACTGTAGCTCAGGCAGCGGTTGAGATTGGATGTATGGTCTTGAACCATCAGTTTCGGTACCTCGGTGTTATGGTAGGGGAACCGATGTCCAGGAGGTCGGCTTGGGATGATACGGTTAATAAGATTCGGTCTCGTCTTTCTAATTGGAAGGTGAAAACGTTGTCTATTGGAGGAAGGTTGACTCTTTTGAAATCAGTGCTTGGTGCCTCTCCTTTGTACTATATGTCGATTTTTAAGACTCCCAAAGGTGTGCTGAAGGAAATGGAAGCTATTAGAAGTAAGTTTTTTAACGGTGCGGACACTTCGGAGAGAAAGATCACGTGGATTGCATGGCAGAAAGCTTTAGCGTCTAAGATTCATGGAGGTTTGGGTATTTCCAGTTTTTATGCTCTAAATCGTGCTCTCCTTCTCAAGTGGGTATGGCGCTTTATCTCTCATGATGGCTCCCTTTGGTCTAAGGTTATTCAGGCTATATACGGTGCGAGTTTCGAGTTGCATTCGAGTAAACAGGTGTCTCTTTGGTGTTCTATTCTCCGCAAAGTTCAATCGTTGAAAGCCAAAGGTTTCGATTTCATATCTCATTGTAAGAAGCGGGTAGGGGATGGCCTTTCTACTCGATTCTGGCTCGATATCTGGGTGTCTGAAATTCCCCTAAGTGAGAGGTTCCCTCGTTTGTTTATGTTAGATGTGGAGAAAGAGGTTTCGGTCGCAGCCAAATTAGGTTCTGTTTCTATCGACGTCTCTTTTAGGAGGGGTGTGCGTGATGGAGTCGAACGTCAACAATGGGACGATCTGCAATCTTTAATGCAGTCTGTTTTTCTTTCGTCTTCGGGTGATAGATGGATATGTGATTTCTCTGGAGATGGGAAATTTCGGGTCAAAGAGGTGCATAATTTTATTGATGATTTGTTTCTTCTTTCACATCCGGAGGTCACGAGATGGGTCAAGTGCATCCCAAAGAAGATTAACATTTTTGTTTGGCGAGCGCGTCGAGATTGTCTTCCTACTAGACAAAATCTGATTCGTAGAGGAGTTGTGCTGGAGTCTGATGTTTGTCCGCTATGTGAGGACTCGGTGGAGGAGTCTCAGCATGTCTTCTTCTAGTGCTCCATTGCTCAATGTGTCATTTATAGGATTTGTCGTTGGTGGGATTTGGATGGGCAGAACTTGGCGTCGTTTTCGGATTGGCAAGCGTTGTTTCTTTCCATTCGGCTTCCCTCTGAAACAAAGATGTTGTTGGAAGGTGTGTTTTATGTTCCTTGGTGGTACATCTGGGGGTTCCGTAACCGGAGTGTTTTTGATGAGTCCCCTCCGAGACGCTCGGTGATATTTGATGATATAGTGTATCTCTCTTTTAATTGGTGTTCTAGTAGATGTTATATGGCTTTATCGTGGGATAGTTGGCTTAAAACCCCTCACTTGATTTCTTTGTAATGTTTTCGTTTCTAGCTCCTTGCTAGTTTTCTATAAAAGTTGCCGTTCTAAAAAAAACCTATGTTTACAATTATTTAATGCACTAATACATGTATACAATTCAATAATAATTAATGTTAGCCTTAAAATACCACATCATTAATAATTACAATTAATATATCACAAGCTACTAATGTGGTCATCGTAACCCGGGCACTTAAATTCAATTGAAAAGAATCGTACATGTCAAAGTATGAAAAGTTTTAGGTGGTTTATAAGGTATGAAAATTATGTAGAATAACGTAATTCATATTTTGTTAAACAATGTCATATATAGATTTACTAATCATATATTTGCACTAACTAATGTATTATTCTATGTTGACACGTTATATAATATTGTAACCGATATTACACAACATTTATTGGCTAGCAAGTACCTTTCACCGCCAAACATTACAACTTCTTAATACTACTAACAACCGTTTTTGTGTAGCCATTGCATCGTGATATACATGTGCTCAACCATAGTTATATGAGATAGTGTGTGATAAAGCTATTCCCTAAATTTCTTGTCATGCGAAAATTTATTACAACGAAAAATATATAATCGAATAATATTGTTCGTTAGAAGTTTTGATCACAAGGTACCCGACACTGCAACACGCGAGTACCTTGCTAAAAGAAACAAAATACCGAAAAAGAAAAGACACAGATTAATGACTAATACATTCAATATTGAAAAAGATTAAACATTACAACTATTTATGCAATGTGTACAATTAATTGATGCATGAACACATAAATATATTGACCGGTCAACACATACGATTAATGTTATTTTTAAAACACTTCTTAAAAGAAATATTACTCTTTTTTTTTTTTGGTAAAAAAATAAAAAAAAAAAAATAAAAACAAAAAAAAAAAAAAAAAAAAAAAAAGAAAAAAAAAAAAAAAAAAAAAAAAAAATAAAAAAACAATAAAAAACATAAAAACAAAAAAAAAAAAAAAAAAAAAAAAAAAAATAAATAAAAAAGAAAAAAAAAAAAAAAAAAAAACAAAAAAACATAAAAAAAAAAAAAAAAAAAAAAAGAAAACAAAAAAAACTAATAAAAAAAATATAAAAAAAAAAAAAACAAAACACAAAAAAAAAAAAACAAAAAAAAAAAAAAAAAAAAAAAAAAAAAAAAAAAAAAAAAAAAAAGAAAAAAAAAAAAAACGAAAAAAAAAAAAAAAAGAAAAAAATACCAAGGATTAAAATAAAAAAAATAAAAAAAAAAAAAAGAAAAAAAAAAAAAAAAAAAAAAAAAACAAAAAAAAAAAAAAAAAAAAAAAAACAAAAAAAAAACGTACATTGTGTAAAGGCGAAAAGCAAATACACCAAAATAATAAATAAAAACCGTTAAAAATTACAATAACGTGTTGGCTTTGTGTAATTTAGATAGTTTATTGGCTGTTAATTTAGCGGAAATTAGTAAACCGTTGGTAATCAAAAGTCGCACAAATAACAAATTCGAAACAAACGAATCGGAAGCTTATTCAAAATACCAAACCAAAAATTACAAAACAAATGTTAGCCAAAATATTTATCAAACTCTAATTTCAAAATGTACGAATACAATTATTCAAACGATACAAATAAAACTAAACCTATCAAACCCTATTTATAGGCTAAAGTAATCGTCATAAGATAGTTTCTAAATTCTAAACAAACTTGTTAGACAAGTCACATAAATTACCAAAAACGAATATTTATCCAAATTTCAAATTTACGAAACAAACCTTAAAGTTTAAGTCACTTTCTAACAATCTTCACCCTGACTTGAACTCCTTCAAATGTCCAAACCAAATTCAAAATTCCAAATTACAAACGCTAGAGATGCTAGCCAAATTCAAAACGAACGACCGATTCTCAAAAGCAATCCCAAAGAAAATCGATCCAAAGCAAATGCCGATGACTTCAAAAGGAACAACCAAACGTTGACCGACAAATTCGAACACGGTCAACCAAACAAACAAATCGGCTTAAACGATCTTCAACAAAGATAATCAAATTCGGGCAACCAACTTCAAAAGCCCGACGAATGAAGATCCAAAATGACAAATTCCAAACGATCGAACAAACTTCAAACGACATGATTATAATCAAGTCTTCAAACACCAAATCGATCTTCAAATTCCAAATACCAAATTCAAATTTGAATGACCTACTTATTTAATAAGTATTACGGTCCAACTTCAAACTAATTATCCGTATCAAACAAATTCAAGTTAATAGATAACTTGACAAACGAGCTCCAACAATTCAAACGCTCCAAATATGATACGGATAATAATTCTAATGACCCACTTATATAATAAGGATTACATTCCAAATTCAAACAAATGCTAAATAACCTACTTATAGATATTCTTTGAACAAACGATTACCAAAAAGTCAAACGAAACCATATTAAGGGTGCGCTTGTTTGCTACGAGGAATAACTATTGGTATGACTTTGATATAAAAAGTGTATGAGATTCGGTATGACAATTTCATTAATCGTGTTTGGATTGTTTTTGGAGCATGAGTATCAAAGATTAGTGGACTCATTTAAATAATAATAAAAAGAAATTTAAGATGAAAAATTATATAGTGACGGGGCCAATTTTAAATTAAATTTGTATTTTGTGAGTATGAGAGAGAAAAAGTCAAAGTAAATACTTCCTTCGTCTCATTTTTATTGTTCACGTTTTTTTTTGGGATGTCCCAATTTAATTGTTCACTACTAAAAATAGATAGAGAAATTTGATCAAGTTTACTATATTACCCTTGTTTGAAATTATTATTAAAACTCTAAAGAAGACTTAAATTAATTAGCTAAGGGTAAAACTGTTATTCTGTCAAAAAGTAAGAAAGATAAAGCACTAATAAATGCACTTTTATTCAACTGTATGTTTTTTGTCGGAGGACAATAATTTTGAAACGAAAGCAGTAATTATTTGTTTTAAAGAGAAAAAATGATTGAATATATGATAGATTGATAGTCACTCATATAGCTTCTTATCACATATGATAGATGCTATGGGTTTAAAGTAATCATTAGCCCATAACAAACATTATATATCACTTTGACTCCCATAGCTCCATTCCCATATACCTCAACCAAACACACTAAATATTCAAACTAACGATTACCTCTATTGTGAGTTTCCATGCATATAGGCCCAACTGTAAGGTAACCCAAAGAGTAATTTAAACAAAACCATACAGACTACGGGTGAGCAGAAAAACGAAAAAACCCAAATAAACCGAAAACCGAAACTGAATCGAGCTAAAAACAATTGAACCGAACTAATAACCGAACCGAGTTTAATACAAATAAATTTTTATCTTAATTTAAAAAAACACTTTTTATGCTTGAAATATTTTTTTTGCTAAATACTTATGCAATTATTACTTTTTTTAAAAATAAATTGTGAAATTCGGGTTGTTCGGGTTATTCGGGTCAAACCGAGAACCGAACTGAATTCAAATTCGGTTTTCGGTTCGGTTCGGTTGAATCCTAGTTTGGTTCGGTTTTCGGTTTGACAATTTTTTTTAACCGAACTAACTGAACCGAACTAACCGAACAACCCGAGAACCGTACCGATCAACACCCCTACATAGGGGTGTGCACGGTTCGGTTTGAGTCGGTTTTTGGCTAAAACCGAAACCGGACCGAAATATTCGGTTTTGATAAAATCAAAAACCGAAACTGTTCGGTTTTTGGTGGTTTGATTTTTTTGGTTTTTCGGTTTTTTCGGTTCGGTTTTTTTGGTTTCAAACCCGTTTATATTTTGTTGTTGCTTGCGTAGAAAATTGGTTATTATTATTATTATTATTATTTTTGTCAATATGAGCCTAATGACGCTTACTCAAATTTATACAATTATACACGTATAAATTAGACATCCAAGAAATAAATATTAATTTAAAAATTAGATTTATTATTTATTTATTTATATCATATTAAATATATATTATTATAAATTTGGTTCGGTTCAGTTCGGTTTTTGGACGAAAATTGAAATCGAACCGAAACTTTTGGGTTTTTGAAAAAGCAAAAACCGAACTATCGATTTCTAGTTTCGATCGGTTATTTCGGTTTCGATTTTTTCGATTTTCGGTTTGGTTTCGGTTTTTTCTGCTCACCCCTACCCCTACATAGTGTCACACTGTCACGTGGCATGGTGAACAAATCAAACAACCAAACTACGAACACACAAATCTCAAAAACTCAATCGCTCCACCGAATCAAATATCGAACAGAATCTTCAATCTAAAAGCAACAAAATCCAATACCAAAAACTGCCTAATGAAATCAAAACGAAGAACGAAACCAGAATCGAAATGCGAACGAACCTAAAACGAACTTTTTTTTTCTTCATGGCTAAACGAACTTAGCTCTTGATACCACTTGTTGATAATTCAAAGACAAAACAAAAAACAAAATCAAACAAACGAAGCTTCCAAATTTTCAAACTAACAAATTCCTAAATTTACGAAACAAACCTTAAAGTTTAAGTCACTTTCTAACAAAAACCTATGTGGGTCATGTTTGATGATATTAAGTTGTCAACCCATTACAACGAAATATAACTTAATTTAATACTAGAACACTTAAGCAGAAAGGATGATATAGAAAATGATGTAATCAAAAATATATTCGTGAAAACATATTCAAATTTATTTCCAAAAGGAACCTACGTGATAATAATCAGATAGCAAAATGGAATGAATAAAGAAATGAATCAATTTAACTTTGAAGTCGAGTTGTTAAATTTAGAAATGACCCTCAAATACGTAAAAAGTTTTGTGAATGAAATTGGTGAAAAAGATAGATAATGGTGAGAAAGAATGTGATAAATTTTATAGAGTAATACATTAGTGAACCGTAAAATTTAATGGGCCGAGAAGCATTATGTATATATTAAATATTATAAATGAAGCAGAAAATATAATTTTATGACATGTTTGGTTGAAAGAATTTTTGAGATTAAAAATGTAGTAGAGAAAAGAATTTTAAAGAAATGAATTGGTTGAGAAATTTTTTATATTTCATTGTTTGGTAACGAGAGAGAATTGACCTGGAGAATTTAAATTTGTTTTCCTTTTTCTACTTGTTAGCATAATTTTTTACAATAAACGAAAGTAATACATACAAAATAACACATAATAATAAATTGAAATATTAATTTCCTATTCAATAAAAAAATTTGAAAAAAAAAATGGTTTTATTACAAAGGACAAACAATGCCCAGTTTCATTATAAAAATTTGAGTCGTACATTAATATATTACACAATCGGCGACTAATACACTGTCGTTTTGACAGTGGGCCCGGTGCTACAGTAACAGGCTCCCGTTTTTGGGCTAGCCTGTTTTTTTTTTTTTTTTTTTTTTAAATTTGTATGCACAAAGTAGGAATGGAAAAAAAAATATTACAAAAGTTTTGATTTATTCAGATAAAAAAAATTACCCGCGGAAACATCTTCGATACCTAATAACTTTTAAACACAATCGAAATGGTCAACAAACGACAACCCTTATATAAAAAAAAAAAATCCAATAAAAACAAAAAAAAAACAACCACTTTTAAACCATGAGGCCCAACACAAATAAAGCCATATAAAAAAATTTATTACTAATACACACATTTGTCAGACAAACTAGCTAAAAATTCGCATAATATCTGGCCAAAAAATCTGGCCAAAAGTAAAAAAAAAATATCAAAACGGTCCCTCAACTTTTAACAATTTACAATTTTCTTACACAAAAAACCGTAAAAATTAACAAAAAAAAGCACGTCAAAGTTTTTATTGTTCACAACTTTTTTACATTCATCGGCCAAAAAAAAAGATATCGAACCGTCCCAAAAAAATAAAATATTTGGAAAAAATAACCCGTCCCAGCAAAAAAAAAATTCCCGAATCGTACAAAAAAAGCAAATATCCGAGAAAAAATTAGCCAAAAAAAAACAAAAAATAGCCTAAAATATGGCCCAAAGTAAAAAATAAATAAATAGAAAACGGACCCTCACCTTTTAACTATTTACGATTTTCTTACACAAAAATTCCCGTAAAAAAATTTACAAAACCGTACCAAAAAAAAGAAAATATTCGGGAAAAAATTAGCCCGTCCCAACGCAAATTTTTTTTCGCCGAATCATACAAAAAAAGAAAATATTAAAAATTAGCCCCGCCATAACGCATCGCCCAAAAAAAAACCCCCGAAACGTAAAAAAAAAAATTCGGGAAAAAATCAACTCCGCCGCAACGCGCGGGTTCTTTTGCTTGTTAATTCAACAATAGTGGTTGAGTCATTATTTAAAAATATTTTTAATGCCTAGTTTTCTAAACACGCAGCGAGAAAATAATATCCATTCAAAAAGATGGAAATAACAATATAAAAAAATAGACTGGAGAATTGGGAGGGAATCTCTGTTTTTTTTCCTGGACATACCAAACGAGGGATTTTTTTTCTTTTCAAAACTGGTTTCTTAAAGTTTTTAACATTAAAATAGAATTTACATAGTGGTAGAAGGTAAACGTGCAACAAGTTGCGCCACTAGACTTTTTTGAATTGCAAAACATATTCTTTTAAAACCAATATTTGTGAATCCGTGAGTCATAACATTACTATGCATAACTTGTTGAACTCTGACGCCTCGGGTGCAATAGACATGCATATATATATATATATATATATATATATATATTATAAATAAATACATATCATAAAAATATTTATCTATATATATATATAGTATAAATACTTATAAGTTTGTAATTAAACTTGCATTTTTTTCTATAATAATATATGTAACATTATCTTTATCAAAACAATCTTATACTCAATGTTTTAAAACTCGGTTTTTTAGTTGACTCGGTTTATTGACAGGTTCACCAGGTTACCAGTTCAACCGGTTGAACCGTCGAGTAAAACCGGTTCTATACATATGTATGTTTTTTTCATATATTTAATATGTAGTGTTGTATAATCTCAAAAATTATCTTACGTTCAATTGAACCGATGAAAAATATTGACTCTTTACTCATTAGCTTTAGTTTAGTTCTATATTATAAAATTATAGCAAAGATTTGCAAAAACAATTAACTCATTATTACAAGTTGTAATATACTATAATAAAAAAAATAGTAATTGGTGTTTTAAGTTAGTTTTTACTCTATTTTAACTAACACTAGTCATTATTACTTCAATTTATCAATTAAACTTAAAAATGTTTATGAGAAAAAAAATTATTACATTAAAAAAAAGTCACGACCCGACCGGGTTTATCAAACCGGGTCAACAAAAAACCGGCGGTTTAATCCGGTTCACAAACAAACAAAAACCCGGTCACATCCGGCCCGATCTCCAAGCCGGTTCACGAGTCAACTAGTTCAATCGGCCGGATCAACCCGGGCTTTAAAACATTACTTATACTTAAACATGTTATTGTGGGAAGCTAGAAAACAATAAAGAATATTGTGCACAGGAAAGGCAACGAAGAAAAATAGAGATTGCAAATGATAGAGTAAATAATACTCTCTGTTTGATAATTATAGTTCACCGTTAACTTTTGAGATTTTTTTTGCAATTTTGACATTAACTATTATTTTTTTATGTTATATAAAACTTAATGCAAAATATTTGAATTAATTAAGTTTTAAATTTATTTTTATTGATATAATTTTTATCAATATTACATGCTAAGTAACGTTATAGGACTTACAATCCTATTAACACAATTAGGTGATTATTTATTTACCAAATACTAAACTGAATAAAGTCAACATATCCTAATGGTGCAAACAAGTTAAGATAAACTTTGACTAATCTTAAGGGGTGTTTGGCTAAGCTTATGAGTTGGGCTTATGCTTATTATATATAAGCGGTTTATGGCTTATATATCGTAAGCTCATAAGCCCAAGTTAAGTGTTTGGATTAGCTTATATCTAATAAGTTGATAACTTCAAATGGTTTAGTTTAGGGATCAAGATCCTCTCAAGTTGAAGGTAACTTGAATGATCATGTTGGTCAATCATAATTAAGATAAATGTATAAAAGTTTTTCTTTTAATGAAATTGAGAGGGTCCACTTATATTTATCTTAATTGTGATTGGTCAACATGACCTATCAAGTTACCCTCAACTTCAGAGGATCTTATTCCTTAGTTTTGAGTGGTAAATGACTATAAGAGACATGAGTTGAAAAATATTAATATTAGATGAAGTATAAATGAGGGTAAATTTATAATTTATAAGGCAACATGTTATATAAGTCCAACTCCACTAAAAAAAGCCACACTTTTGTGGCTTATCAAAACCTCCTTATATAAGCTCATAAGCCACTTATATAAGCTTAGCCCAACACTTAATTTGGGCTTATTTGACACATATAAGCTAATAAGCTCATAAGCCCATCATATAAGCTTAGCCAAACACCCCCTTACTCGATAACCTTAAGCTAAACTTAAACTTGATTCATTAGACAAACCGATCAGTTCATGATGCAAGCTCAAGCTTGCCTTAAATGACTTCATAAACGTCTGTAATCATATTCTTTGGTTGTTATGTTTAATTCAAACTAGCTCTAAGTCGAGTCTGAGCTAGAGTAACTTGAATATGTAAACATATTCTTTGGTTGTAAGCATGAAAAAGAAAATCGTAAATAGAAAGCGAGATAAAGGATGATGAAGACCTTCAGCTGGATCAGTGGTGTTTTGAGCTTGAGCTACAGTAGCCATGATCATCAAAAACAACCATAGCCGCGATGTCATATTACAAATTCTCTTGCCATTTTCGCCACCTTCATCCGTTGTTGTTTCCATCATTAGAAGTATAATTATGGAGTGCTTTCAAGATTGGTGTTAATTCAAATAATGTACTAGCACTTGTTATATACAAAACTGAAAGTTGACTTTTCATATTCTTCTGAGCTTCCTATCGAGGTGGGTTGACAGTGACTTTTCAAATAATGTGCTTTCAAGATTGGTGTTAATTCAAATAATGTACTAGCACTTGTTTGTTTAGTGGATTTTGATTGGTGACAAGTTGATATTATTTAAGGTTATGTATGTTGTTTTTAAATTTTTATTTTTATACTTTGAGGTCGTTGCTACGTAGGGGCCTTCTTCTTAGTCCGGCACCAAGTCAAGGTCTGTAAGAGTAGAACATAAAGTCCTGTTGTATCCTTGTCCTATATCAGGGATTCTAGAACAAGATGAATTCAACTCAACCCGCGCTACGCGGAGGGGTGTAACATGATGAATTCGACTCAACCCGCGCTACGCGGTGGGGTGTTTGTGTATTGTGTCGTTTTACGGTTATTTGATATTTGTTGTGACCCACTGATTAACGATTTGCTATGTATACGCATGAAAAATAGTTAAACGGGCTTAGTCAATCTTTAAAAAACCAAATAAAAATATGTTTAAACCCATTAAAAAAAATTAGCTTAAGCTCAACCCCAAGCCCAAATGACTCTCAAGCCCAAGCCAAACGGCGAGCCCAAGTGCCCGCCTACTAATGCGTATCAAAATATGTTTTTCTTGGTTACTACAGTATTAAACATGATGTATGACAAGCTTTTTTTCTTCTCTTTTTTGTAAACGATAATTTTTCATGTCTTTTGATTTATCAGCAACTCACATATCATTAGATGAAATGTCATAGGTTATGACTAGTTTGTTATTTGTTGATCTTATAATCAACTTTTGACATTGTATATTTAAATTCTTTAATTGTTAGTATATAATAATATATACTACTGTATGAGTTGAGATCCTCAAAAAACAAGGGGAAAAAAAAAACAAATGGGTTAATCCTAACCACTCATTTTTTCATCATTCATTTTTCCACCTTTTTCTTAAAACTCAAATATCTAGCAAACAATAAATCGTTAAACGAAAAAAAATACATCATCGCGACGAGTATTTTTTTATCTTTCTATAGAGGGGCACTTATATATACTTTCGACGAACTTTTTTCGAATTTTTTTTTCAATCACGTCAGAAAAAATTCTCATGAGTATTTTGAAATCACATGAGATGTGATACAAATCTCATGTGATTTTTCAGACGTGATTGAAAAAAAAAAAACGAAAAAAAGTTCGTCGAAAGTATCGCAACGAGTAATTTTTATCTTTCTATAGAGGCACTTATATATATATTCTCGGATAGAAAACACTTTTTTTCGATTTTTTTTTTCAATCAACGTCTGAAAAAATCACATAGATTTTGTATCACAAATCACATGTGCATTTTATGAAACACATGAGATTGTGATACAAACTCATGTGATTTTTTATTCAGACGTGATTTTTTCAGATATGATTTTTTTTATTGTCGACGACTCTTTTTTCGAATTATTTTTTTTCAATCACGTCTTAAAAAATCACATGAAATCACATGAGATTGTGATACAAATCTCATGTGATTTTTTCAGACGTGATTGAAAAAAATCAAAAAAAAGTTCGTCGAAAGTATCACAACGAGTATTTTTTTATCTTTCTATAGGGGGCACTTCTATATACTTTCGACGAACTCTTTTTTCGAATTTTTTTTTAATCACGTTCTTGAAAAAAATCACATGAGATTTGTATCAGAATCTCATGTGATTTCAAAAAATCCCATGAGATTTTTTCTGACGTGATTGAAAAAAAAAATTCGAAAAAAGTTCGTCGAAAGTATATAGAAGTGCCCCTCTATAGAAAGATGATTTAATTCTCGTCGCGATGGTATGTTTCGTTTTGCGTAACGATTAACGGTTTGTGAGATATTTAATTTTTAAAAAATAAGGTGAAAGTGGGTTTTTTAATTAAATTAAAATAAGAATTAATCTAAACCATTAGATAAAAATAAAATGGATGGATAAGATGAAGCGGTTTGTTCTTTTTTTTTGACCATGTTCCTTATGGAACTTTTCTCACTACTGTATAAAGCATTTAGGTCTTTCCTTAAATAAGAAGACTTACGATTTAGCCAAAACACTTCTCTATTATAAAAATATATTTGGTCAAAACATTTAGTAACCGACATGTTATTTTAAATTAAATTAATTTTTGTAATTTATTTGAAAGGTAATTAATTTCTGTAATTAATAATATAAAGTATTGTAACTAAAAACATTAAAAATACAATTATGTAAGTAACAATTAATAATTTTCGGTTACACAATTTAAATTTCACATTAAATTATATGTTATTTGTCTTAGTAAAAAAAAGACTATGAAGAGATGATAAATTCATTTTAAAAAGTGATTGTATACAATTTGTTAACGCGATGAAAAAAGAGATGTTGCTTTGAGATGCTAAACAACCAAACTAGGTATTAAAGGCCTGATGAGTTAAATGAACCCAAATCAATCATTTCATTGAGCTTCCACTTCCATAGAAAAAGTAGAGTAGGTTTGTGTTATAGGCACACCATTCAAATTATGATTCAGATTATAACAGCTAAGTATTTATTTTCCTTTAGAAAGGCAACTTATCACACTACACTATATAGTTAAATATATCGCCCATTCGTTTTGATGAGACTTGAACCCGGTTGGTTCAGAAGAATCCACATTCTCGCGGATATCGCTTCATTTCAATGTTGTCATCTACTTTACAGTTTAAAGCAAGAAATTTTATAAACCGTCTACCTTACAAATATGTGTAAATTTTCCACACAACAAAAAATACCCAAGAAAGAACAACAGTCTCTAGTCACCGTCACCTACCTTCTCCAAAGGTATCATGAAGAATCGGTCTAGAAGCATCAGGAGGTGTAACAACGGAGTTACTTGTACTTGTACCTGGTTCGGAAGAATCGGTAACAGAAGCTGTAGGAGCACTTTGAAACGTTGTAGCATCTTTAAAATTAAAACCAGTAAGGTACTCAGGGCGAGTAATAACACCAGTTGGTTCTATATCTCCTGAAAGCATTGCTATCACTCTTGACATTGATGGTCTTTGTGTTGGTGAGGTTTGCGTGCATAAAAGAGCGACTTTTATCACTCTCCGTACTTCATTCTCGTCAAATTCGGACAATTCTTCATCCACTAACTCAAGTTCATTATTGGCTTCATGCAAGTTCCATGCCTAAAATCATAACGAAGGTTAAGATATATTATGAAATATGAGTGGCCGAGAGGTGAATTGCTATTAAGATAGATGGGGTGTTTGATTTGCATTTTGAAACTCTATATGACCATTGCGATTTAATATGCAATAATCATTGTTGAATGTTTGGATACACATTTTTTTTAGCAGGGATTATGTAAGGTCAAATAATGAGTTTCATTATGAGCTACATTAGGGAATAGAGGTTAATGAGGAGGATAAAACATACCCATTCAAGAAGATATATTTTATCATCATCCAAACTCGAATCAGAATTAGGCCTTCCACTGATAATCTCTAAAGCCACAACTCCAAATCCAAACACATCAGCCTTTTCCGTAAGGTGTCCACGCATTGCATACTCTGGTGCAAGATACCCACTACATATCAAACCAGTACAATCATGTCAACTTATCATTTCTCAAATAGCTAAAATATGTTTTTTAAACTAGAAAAACAATATATATTAATCTTACATTGTGCCGGCAACACGAGTACTCATGTGTGTTTGCTTGTCATCATAAAGTTTGGCTAACCCAAAATCTGAGATCTTGGGGTTCAATTCAGAATCAAGTAGAACATTACTAGCTTTAACATCTCTATGTACAACACGTATGCGTGATTCCTCATGCAAATATGTGAGACCGCGTGCTACCCCCAAACATATTTCAAACCGAGTGGACCAGCTAAGAGACAACTTGTTCTTTCCTGCATCCATATGTTACACAATCACAATAAATATATACTCGCGTTATTGAAGTTTAGTTTACACATTTCATATCTAAACCTGTACTTACCGAATAATGCTTGGTCAAGACTCTTGTTCTCGAGATGCTCATAAACAAGAAGTCGTTTTTCTCCATCAATACAACATCCATACAGTTTCACAAGGTTGCGGTGTTGGACAGCAGATATTGTTGCAATTTCAGCCATAAACTGGCTCTTGCCTTGATGAGAGGCTATTGAGAGTTGTTTAACCGCTATTACTCTCTCATCATCAAGTGTTCCCTTTATCATAAAAAAATAATTACAGAATAATTATGGTTCTGCCAGCTTCAAGAAGCAAAATGGATTATTGTTTAAAAGTAGAAATAACCTTGTATACAGGTCCAAAACCTCCTTCACCGAGCTTATTTTCTGCACTAAAATCATCTGTGGCAGTTCTTAATTCTGCGTAACTGAATGTGTTTGGTCTGGCTTCGATTCCTAAGAACGTCTCTGCAAAGAGAATCAGCATGTGAGTGTGTTACAAGATTGATGCACGGTTTTATGCAAGCTGCCTAAATGGGGTAATTTGGATTGTGTTATACAACTCAAATAGGTCAAATATTGCTAAAAGGGGGAAAGGGTCAACTGGGTTAAAAAGTAGACCAAAAGAAAGTCATGTGACAAAATTACTAGTGCATACAACTTCACAAATTATTTTTATTTAATGTCTAAGATTATTAATGTAGTAATAGTGTTTCTAGTCATAATTGACGCATTCTTTAATTTAAAAGAAATTCAAATTCACCACGAGTGCCTATATTTTGCCTAATAAGTAAACAGCAATGCCTAATAAGTAATAACTTCTTAAGCACTTCACTTGATTGAAAGTTTTACAAATATTACCTTCATAATCGTCAAATGTATCCTGCTTTTTCCTCCGCTGACGGATAATGTATAGGGCTAATACTGCCAGAAAGCTAACAACTGCAATTGGAACTATAATCCCGGCAATCAAACCGGCATTATTCTTCTTTTTTGTGGAAGGTGGAGTGTTGCTCACAGTGGGGGTAAATTCTGTACCAAAAATAAGTAAAGAGTATTAGCTTTCATAAAGCCCAAACTTAAGTAATAACTTGAAATATACTCATATATATTTGTTTACCTGGGATGGCACTTATCGCCGAAATAAGAGGTCCAAATGTTCCTTGATTGGGTACGCAGCAAGTCCCTTTTCCTGACCAGAATAGATGTACCTCAAGGTAGTTATTTAAAACTTGAACCGCCCTTGCTTGCCTCGAAACAGGTCTAAATGAGGCCCCACCTGCTAGCCGTTTTATATCGAAATCCGGAAACACCAAGTTTCCCTGGAGGAACAACATTTGAAAACATAATATAAGAAAATTTGACAAACAATGGCTAACTTGTGTCACCACCTCCCACCTATCCTACACATTCGATCAAGGTTCATATTCAGTTCAGGCTGTAATATAAAAGGTAACATAGTTTGCTCTGATTTTTGTTTATGGTTAACTATCTTTGTTTTCATCCATACACGCGACCAAGGTCAAAATGATGTAAGCCTGACCATGTCAACTTTTATCTAACAAGGTTAAAGATTACCTTATATAGAATATTTTTGTAAGTTGGTTACCCACACTTATACAAGTTGCTAATGTTTGACTTTTGACTTTTAGGTCAAAGTACAAACTTTCAAATAAATATTTGCTACGAATTCTAGTTAACACCTACCTGTAAATAGATATCGAAGACACGCCTACCAGTACTTCTCCAAGTAGGACCATCTTGTATTAGTAACTCCGCAAACTGGAGATTAACAGTGTAGTTACCGTTCTCAAGTCCTAAACCATAGTATCTTAATGATCCAGCAGAGAGACGGGCTGTTTGGAAAAGTTCAGAGTCCAAAGTGTTTGTAAATTGGCGTTGAGTGGAGGCTGTATATGCTGGATTATCCCTTTGTCCTACATTGCTGACTCCCCACCTTCTTTCAGGAGTCAAATAGAATGTTGCTGGCCCAAGTGCTTCATTATCTTGCTCGTGAACTATTTGACTAGAAGATGTTATTCGAGGACCGCCACAATTGATTCCAAAGCTACTATCTGCAAATTTAATTCAAAAGGATACTTTACCAAAATGGACCACCAACCTAAGTATGAAACTAATCCTAAAGAAGAAAGTTTCATGTTTTTGCTTACATCTTGGCGATCCACGATTACAAGGGAAATCCCTTTGGAGACAATTCAATCCTGTAGGAATACCACTAAAACAAAAGACAAATCAAGTTAATTACACTAATTAACTTGAAATATCAAACATAAGTAAAAAAATAAACCGTATGATTGATTACCTGTTTTCTGAACCATCTAAAGTGAAGTTGTTCACGACTAAGTTACTGCACATGTACATTAAGAAACACATTATTAGCTCCAAACTAAGTTACACTAATTAACTTGAAATATCAAAGCCTTTAACATACAGTTGTAAGTTTGACGTATTAACCCAAGAAGGAAGTGTCCCCGACAGTTCATTGTATGACAAATCACTGCATGAAGAGAATTGTACAAAAGTTAGAAAAATAAATTTATTCTCTTATCGTCGTGGCAACTTAGAATTTACTTACATATTGCTGAGAGATGCGCTCTTTACATCAGGAAGAGTACCATTTAAACTATTGTTTCCAAGAACCCTGAGAACAATCGAGAAATGTCAAAATAGAACACCAAATACTTCATTTGAATATCGATACTAGGAGTCCTAATTGCATGAAAGATCCTATTATATATCATAAAAGGATAATATGTGCAATACAAGAATGTGAGTTGGCTCAAGTTGAACAATGCTGGTGGAATCTGCCCTGACAAATTGTTGAAACTCAAATCCCTGAAATTTACAATGTATAATAACATTAGATTTTTCCTCTAAATAAACAATAAACCATTTGTATAAAGGTATTTTAGTCCCAGTGAAGATTACTCACAGTCGTGTCAAATTTTGATATTCTCCAATGTCGGATGGAATAGAGCCAGTAATTCTGTTATTCCTTAAAAGTCTGCAAGAGACACATCTCGTTATAAGTAACATTACAAAAAGGAAACATGATAGAGTCAAGAAAGGTACTAATATTTGCTCACAGAACAGTCAAGGACTTCAAATTCGTGATAAAGTCGAGGGTTCCATTACGTAAACCAGTTATCCTCCTGTTACATTATATTATAGAAGAAGTGAAATTTAGTGGCTTAAATTAGCTAAATGACCATTTCTTAAAAAAAAGAATAAATGACTTACAACTCCTGCAAAGCGGTCAGTCGAGAAAATGAAGGTGGTATTGAACCCTCAAAAGAGTTCCCCTCAAACCTCCTATCCATATATCAATTATTTTATAATTATAAGGTTTCATCCTATAAGCCATAACTATGACATGAATATCAACTTACAATGATTGTAACTGTGTCCAATTCCCTATAAAGTCGGGTATTCTCCCTGTGAAGTTATTGTCGGAAGCCCATCTGAGAGGCCTATAGTTTAGTTTCATAACAAATAATGCAAGTTATAAAATGCTAATGGTCAATGAAACTAAATGTTCTTACACTGTGACCATGCTACTTAAATTCGCGAATGAAGGAGGTATTTCGCCACTAAGTCCAGCACTATTGATGTAACTGAAAAAGTAAACACACGTGAAGATAATATTAGCAATCTAAGAACTATGCAAAATAACTAGAAAAATAAACATTAGAAGGATTGAAATCATGGATGTGCTTACATTTGTTGTAAACTTTGTAAATTTCCTAGTTCAGATGGCAAGGAACCACTGAAATTATTTGTGCCAAAGGACCTGCAACATAAAAGTTATAGAAAATATAATTTTAATAAAAAATGTATAAAAACTAACAAAGTAGAAAAAAATACATACAGTGATCTAAGGTCAGTAAGGCGTCCAAGCTCCGATGGAACTTCCCCTGATAATGCATTGATGCCAAAAGTCCTATTAACAAAATTCAAATTAACCGTCATAAATATAAGATGTATTCTTAAGCATGTATAGTTTGATATGATCACAGAGTTTAAATTATTAAAAAGTGAGGGCTTACAGCCACTGCATTCGAGTTAAATTGCCAATAGATGGTGACAAAGAACCTGTCAAGTAGTTTTGCGCTACATTACTGTAGCAAATACTTGATTAGAAAGAAATAAAATCGTAGATATGCATAAGAATTAAGACGTGTGAGTGTGCGTTAAACACAAAAAACACACACGTATATATGTGCATGTAGAGCTTAAGAAGCATACATACAGATTGGTAAGGTAAGTCAAAGTCCAGAGTCCTTCTGGGATCGGGCCTACAGCGTCCAGTGCATACACTTTTCTGATGATTTTAGTGAAACAATGAATGTCAAAGAGATACATAGAATAGACAGATACAAAAATTGAAGTGCCTGAAACATCTTCCTAAACCTCATTAACAGAATTTTAGACTGAGTAAAAGTAAATGCTAATTCCGCAAAATAGCAATGTACTATATCAATTAAGAAACATACTTAAGAAAATACTTAATGTCACAACCACATTTACGCTTTTTTACCAATCATATTAAAGTGCTTACTCTTTTATCAAATGTTGCTAGCTATGACTGGTATCAAATTGAGAGTAGCTATTTTGTGTGACTCTAAAAATGATAATGTCGTTAGATATCAAAGGACTAAGGTTGGTGGTCCATTTTCTCTTATAATCAGTAATATTAAAGCCTGCCAATTGTAAATTTTTTGGAATTGGGTTAATGTGGTATTTTGATCACCTCATGACCCGTTTCTTGCTTAAGTACTGTAGCATTTCTTAATGTTAGAATTAGTGACTTAAACTACAAGGTTTGTTTGATAAATTTGGTTTTCGATAAAAATCAGTTTCGTTGCTTTAGTATTTGAGTCGGTTTAGGATTAATATTAGGACTACAATACGACGGTTAGTTTTGTACAGTATATTAAAATAGATTAGTTAATTTAGAAATCTTTGTACTTTCGAATAGTTTTTACATTTGAATTTGTTCAACAATTTGAATAAGTTAGCGCTTAGTTCCTTGATTTGTTTCTTTAAAATTTTGTGCTATGATCCCAAGACTTTGATAATGTGATTTACCAATATAAGACCAAACTAGTCCCATTTCTAATGAGGTGGTTTGTCACATCGTCTTTTTTTAACCGGCCATTTCTGTCCACTAAAATTACCAACCAAGTCCATTTCAAATATGATTTTCGTTATGTCGTGTCAGAAAACGTTCAAGTGTGCACTTACAGTCGAGTAATGTGGCAAGTTGAGTTGGGGAAGTTACATTCACATTTAATGGCGGGATTATAGCTGTCGGAATCAAAATCGGTAGAGTCCACGGCGGCACCACTGCAGAGTTCTCCGCTTATGTTCCAACCCATATTCGTTACGACACTTTCCTCTATCCCCCATCCGCTGAACATTTCATTTATAATACGTGCTGCAACCATGAGTTTCAAACATATTCATTAAACGGTACTAGTAAAAATAAGGGTGCATTTAGTTGGAAGAAATACCCTTATTTTTTACAAAATGTTTTGTACAAAACAATAAAAATGGAGATTGCATTTAAATCAATTGCTTTCATTAAATTTTCAACAAAATAGAAAATTTGAATTGCCCGGCTTAACAAGAGAATCTGCAAAACATTTTTTTTTAATGTTTTCTATGTTTCCTTTAACAAAAAACCTCCCCATTTTTTCTACAAAATATAACTCAATATTAGTTAAACGTGTTTTTTTTATGTTTTGTGGAGAGTTAAACCCTCTCCTTTTTATAAGAAACAAAAAATAAAAAAATTTGAGATTCTTTCTCCAACTAAACGTACCCAATATTTTCATTTTCATCTCACCAAATTTTCTTTTGTAAAATCAAAAGAAAATAGCTAAAACAAGCAGATTATACTTATATAACAATTCCCATTCCCTGGGAAGCGAGACATTTTTCATCATTCCTGAGAACCACATATACGGGATTAGTCCTTGGGATTATTGGTATGTTGCAATGTTAGTCCTTAAGGACTGACTTTGCAACGGAACGCCAACCAAATGCCTATTTCTATAAAAAAAAATTAAAAATGATTTATGGAAATAGTCCTTGGGGTTATCGGTTCATTGGAAAGTTAGTCCACAATGACTAACTTTGCAACGGAACGCTAACCCAAGGACTATTTCCATAAAAACTTTCACAGACCCCGAGATAAATACTATACGGAAATAGTCCTTGTGTTATCGTTCCGTTGCAAAGTTAGTCCTTAATAATGACACTATATGGAAATAGTTCTTGCGTTATCGTTTCGTTGCAAAGTTAGTCCTTAACGTAAAATTTCGGGCTCAGCAGCGGAGCGTGGGTGAAAAACCTCGTTAGAACGATGGAACGGGTCAAAAGTGAGACAAGTATATTTTTAATAAACAAAATTACTAAGATTGTGTTAAATTTTAATTGTTGTATTGGCGCAAATATATACATATATACTCTTTAATGTTTAATGATGATAAAAATAAAGTACGTGACATTTAAAATCGTTAGCGATAGCTAAAAACACAAGACAACGAAGACAACTGGTGAGGCACGATGGTTGGCGCGCGACAGGCTCTGTCTTCACGCTTACTTTTTAAAGTCGACCTTAACCTACCCGGTAACGTTTGATCTTCCGACACAAGTTCGTACATGTTTGGTTAAGTGTTGCATATGATCAAAAGGCCTAAAAGCCCTTTACAGTATCCTAAGTCATTTTTATAAACTCCAGCTCAAAACATTTTATATAACAAGTTCAACACTTACAAATAACCCAATTTTGTGTTTTTATAAAAGAATCAAACGCAGTTAAACAAATGAATGTAGTCTTCTTTATATTTTAATTAATTTATAAATGAATTTATCTTAACTACAATATAATGGAGAAACACATTTTCCTCCATTAAATGTCTTAAACTTAAATCAAGTAATACAAATAATAAAGCATATTGTACAAACCATTCAAACACAAAAACAACAATTTAAGAAGAAAAATGTTACATCAACTAAAAATTTGTGAAAATTTGTCCGAACAATGACATGGCAAATGAATCAGACCAATCATGTTGTATGATATTTTCTTTTTCATATTTTTCATCCATCATATTCACATGACACGTGTGTGTGTGAATTTTGTATGGTTACAATTATCTACAATTATTTAGTGCACTAATACATCTATGCAACACTTATAACTAAACGTATGGTTACAATTTTAAACATATGCAACACTAAGGCTGGATGGTATGGTAAACCAAAACTCACCTTCCATCTCAGCGCTACATCAGCTTTCTCTCTTCTCTCACTTAACTCATTACAACTCATCTTTCAACCGTAGTGGTGACCACAAACTCACATTTTATTAAAATACTCACTTTATATAAAATAGACCCCACTAAATACCTACACACACTCACAACCAAAATAAAAAATAATAAAAACACACACTAACACACTCACCGAAGGTGAGTCACTTACCTTTCATTGGGAAACTGGCGCGCTACTTTTGGTGGCCGGAATGGAACTCACACGCCACTTTGCAACTCACTCAGTGAGTTTTAACCCCATACCGTCCAGCCTAATACATCCATCATATTCCCTCATTCAAAATTACAAGTTTTAAATGTATGGTTACAATTATTTAGTGGACTAATATATCTATGCAACACTTATAATTAATATTATCCTTAAAATACTACATCATTCAAAAATACAATTAATATACTTCAAAGTACAAACTAAACAAGCTACTAATGCGGTCATTATAACCCAGACCACCCAGACCTCTAAATTCAAGTGAAAAGAATCGTACATGTCAAATTACAAAAAATTTCATGTTGTTTTACAAAGTATGAAAATGTGTAGCTTTTGAATATTGTAATTCATGTTTTGTTAAGCGATGTCATATAAATATATTTATTAATCATATATTTTGCACGAACTAATGTATATTATTTTATTTTTACACGTTATATAATATTGTGACAAATATTACACAACATTTATTGACTAGCTAGTACATTTCGCCATCAATCAACACAACTCCGTAATACTGCTAACTGCCATTTTCGTATAGCCATTGCATCGCGATGCACGGACACTCTACCTTAATATATGAGATATTGTGCAATAAAGTTATTCCTTAAAATTCTCACCGTGTGTAAAGTTATTGTAACGAAAAATCAAATAATATTGTTTGTCAAAAGTTTTGATTACAAGGTATTCGTTGCTGCAATGCGCAAAAACCCTACTAAAAAAATAATGAAAAGGAAGGGACATGGGTTAATGAGGCTGGTTTTACCGGTCATGAGGAAGAGGCAATGAGCCTTCCGTGAGCATTGGCTCACGCGTGAGAGCTTCTAAAACCCAAAATGTCACGCGTCATGATTTGCAAAATAAGCTCACGAAGGTGAGCAGATGTCATTTGGGGCAATGTTTAGATGTGGGGCCCATTTTGCATGCAACGGTAAGGTTTTTTCAAAAAAAAAATTCCCACTGCCATTGTATTTACCTATAAATGCCCCTTAAACTTTAACATTTTTAAACACAACTTCAAATAAAATACTCTCCACTCTCATTGTCACTTGTACTAACATAATGTCTAACCAAAATACTCCCCGCAACACAAACCGTCAACAACGAAGAACAACCCGAGACACTCCCCCGACAGCGGAAGGAGCCTTTAGTCTCTGAAACACTTCACCGGCAACCTAAGAATTACGACGAATCAACTTTACTCAAACAAACCATACTACCACCAACCATACAATAACCCACCATTCGCACCTCCAAAACAACAAAATGTGTTCAACCCATACGGACAACCAAACAACATGTTTGGCCACTACGGATACGGTTCACAACATACCGTTGACGGTTCTTCATCTCAACCTAACATTTTTGGTTCTTCAAATCAACCTAACCTTTTTGGTTCTTCATCTCAACTCAACGTTGATGGTTCTTCATCTCTCGTATGACGTTTTAGTTTAGTTAATCATGACTTAACCGAAGTGTACTCCCCTTTAGTAAAGGGTTGTCTTCTTTTCTTGTGTGGAAGGACTTAGGTGTGTTAGTAGTATTCACGAGGTCTTTATGCGTGATTCGTGGTGAGGACTCCATTAAGTGTTAGCTTGGGTCTAGGTTTAGATCGTTGAAAGCAATTGTACCTACTTAATCCACCATAATGATTTATTACTAGTGAATGGTAATCGAGGTGGCGCAGGTTTGTAGAACTGGACGTACGAGTGAACCAAACCATCACCGGGAACCAGTATAAATTGTTGTGTGGTTTTCTTCCCTTAACTTTTTATTTTCGTCTTGCATGATCATCACATAAACTGTTAAAGCGTAGTTCTTACTACTAATATTTAGAAGAAAAAAACGTGTTCAAACCCCTCTACGGTTGTACATGCTATGTAATGTTACGGGACATACAATCATATTAACACACTAATCATTCATATAAACAGTTGCACATGAATCCATCCAGTACGTCGACACAACTCAAGAACCCATACAAAATCTATTCGTTTTAACATGCATGTAGTTAAAGCATCAATTAGGTGATTAATTATTTACCAAATACTTAATTCGTCTCAAAATAAGTATTATGTTTTGACTTTCTCAAACCTTCCTTTTTTAACTTTATCTTTAAATATTTTTGTTTGTTTATATAATACATGATGAAAAATATATGAATTGATTGAATTTTAACTGTATTCTTATTACTATAATTTTCATCACGTATTATGTAACATAAACAAAAATATTTATGATCAAATTTAATAAAAGAAAGACTTTGAAAATTAAAAACATGACAGTTAATTTGAAACAGTTAATTTGGAACAGAAGAAGTACTAAACAGAATAAAGTCAACTTCTACTAAACAAATTGAAGTCAACATACCCTAGCGACGACCTATGGCGTTGACCGGTTGGATGGCAAGTGGTCGCAAAACAGTTTAGTGACGACATAGCATTAACTTTAGCAACGATCTCGTCGCAAAAAAATTGAAATTCTAGTATTGTAATCTACTAATCTTACTCAATAACCTTAAGCTAAACTTCTCGAGTTACATTAAGGAAGAAAAAGAAAGAAAATGAAAAGGAAACACAAAAAGTTGTGTTCTCAAATACTAGCATTTAAGGAAGAAAAGAAAAGGAGAATAATTGAAAGTTATTGTGATTTGGTTGATTTTTTAATAAAGTGTTTCTTTCAAAATTGAGAGGAAAATGTTTATTTCACAATACTTTACTTTTTTTATTAACAAAATTCAAAAACACAGTGTTAAACTTATTTCATTAGACAAACCAAACATTTCTTGATGCAAGCTCAAGCTTGGCTTAAAATGACTTCATAAAAGTCTGTAAATATATTCTTTGGTTGTCATATATAATTAAAACCAGCTCAAGTCGAGTTTGAGCTAGAGTAACTTGAATAGTAACCATAAAAAAGAAAATAGCAAATAGAAAGCGAGGTAAATGATGATGAAGTTAGACCTTCAGCTGGATCAGTGGTGTTTTGAGCTTGAGCTACAGTAGCCATGATCATCAAAAACAACCATAACCTTGACATCATAGTGCAAATTCTCTTGCCATTTTCGCCACCTTCATCCATCGTTGTTTCCATTATTAGAAGTATCATTATGGAGTGCTTACAAGATTGATCTTAACTCAAATAATGTAATAGCACATGTTATGTATACAAAACTGAAAGTAGACTTTATTTCTTCTTATTATGTGAGCTTCCTATTGAGACGGGTTGACACATCTCCACCTCTCAAAACTTCCAAACTTCCTGTTGATTGTTTAGTGGATTTTGATTGGTGACAAGTTGATATTATATTTTAACTTTAGTTAAGTTGTTTTCATTGAATCTTTATTTTATACTTTAACTTCAACTTTGATATATGTTAAAACACATTTCAAGGTATATTAATGTGAGTTTTGTAAATAACGAGTTGGAATTTAACCCGCGCGTTGCGGCGGGGGCAGTACGTTTTTTTTATAAATAAAGTTTATTATATAGAAAGTCGTAAATAGATAAAAGCTCGTTTTGTAAAGTTTTTTTTTCAGTTTGGGTCGGTGATTTTTTTTTTACTTTGGGCCAAATTTACGTATGTCAGAAACATTGCAATATTGGGCTCGTTTTGTTCACAATTCGAAGACCTTTCAGCGTGTATTTTTCCGCGGGTATTTTTTGATCTGAATGAATCGGTAGATATGTGTTATATATTTAATAAATAAAGTTCATTATATAAAAAGTCGTAAATAGGTAAAAGTTAAGGGTCCGTTTTGTAATTTTTTTTACGTTGGGCCAAATTGGAGGAAAGTTTTTGGGCCAGATTTTGGGCTAGCACTGTGTACTGTAGCATGTCACTGTAGCACAATGGAATTTTTTTTTTTAGTTTGGGCCAGATTTGGGCTAACTTTTTGGCCCGACACTGTAGCGCACTGTTGGTCAAAGGTTGGTCAGACATTTGTGAATTGTATTATAGGGTAATTAAATATATATTTAGGGTGCCCCTATTAGTACCCCCCTGGCCCACTGCATAGTGCTAAAAAGTACAAAAGATTCCTTTTGTACCCCTCTTTTTACAGTGCAACGCAGTTTTTTATCAGTTTCTGTTCCGTAATTTTTGACAGTTTCATACTTTTGACCTGTTAAACTTTATATTTTTCGTTCCGTTTTTTCCGTGTCACAGTTTTATAACATATACAAAATTATAAAAATACAAAAAAAATAAAATACGAAAAAAAACCGGAAAAAACCGAGGGGGTACAAATGGTGTTATCAGAGGGGGTACATATATCATAACCCATGTATTTATAATGCGTATCAAAATATGTTTTTCTTGGGTTACTATGAAAGATGATGTATTACTGGCTATTTTTTTTCCTTTGTTTTTAAACGATAATTTAATATATTTTTAACTCACATATCACTAAATCAAATGCCATAGGTTATGACTAGTTTGTTATTCGTTAATCCTATAATCATTTTTTGACATTGTACATTTAAATTCTAACAATTGTTAGTATAATAAATTTTCAAAAGAGAAATGATAGAGCAACAAACAAAAATGTTATTTCCACCTACAAAAACATTTTACAAATCTTCTGTTAGTCTCAAAATATTGAGTCGAACAAGGAAGTTCGTTCATTAATTATATTAGGTCTCGGTCATTAATTAATTATATGTTGTAATAGGCTAGACGGATAAACGGGCTCTTTATATAATCTAATCGGTCACGTGTATCGGGCGAAAGCCCAAGTAATCTCGATCCCGACCCGTAAAAATAGCAAGGCATGAAAGCCTCTTGGTTTTAACTATAAATACCCCTCTCTAAGGATGGAGAGGGTGTTGGTCTCATTTGTAACTTTGCAAGTAAATCAACCACTTATTTTTCTCCTTACTTTCTCTCTCTAGTTTCTCTCTTTAAAATTCTTCTTATCATATCATCTTATTTTCTTGTTTAATCCAAGTAACCAAATATGATTGTGTAAGTGATTTGTGTGGCTACTACATTTGGCATCAGAGCTCATGGGGTGATTAGCTAGATTGTGTGTGCGTTTTCTTGGTTAGATTCGATCAAAAGTTTGGTTTTTGAAGGTTTATGGTCTCATTCTTGACACTCTTTGATTCACACGATTGTGGTGTTAAAGTTGGTGTTTTTATAGTTGTTATAGCCTTCTAGGATCAAATTGTGCAAAAGAAACCAAGCAAAAAATGTTCAAATGGGTGATTTTTAGGTGTTTTTAGGTGGAAAAAGTCGTGTTTTTCATCATTGCGTTTTGTCTCTTTGGCGAATTTCTTGACTGCATTTTGTCTCCTGCGTTTTGTCTCTTACGTTTTGTCTATTGAGATTTGCCTATTGAGATTTGTCTAAGCACTGCGTTTTGTCTATTGAGATTTGTCTATTGAGATTTGTCTAAGCACTGCGTTTTGTCTATTAAGATTTGTCTATTGAGATTTGTCTAAGCACTGCGTTTTGGTCACTGCATTTTGTCTATTGAGATTTGTCTAAGCACTGCGTTTTGTCTATTGAGATTTGTCTAAGCACTGCGTTTTGTCTATTGAGATTTATCTAAGCACTGCGTTTTATCTATTGAGATTTGTCTATTAAGATTAGTCTAAGCATTGCGTTTTGTCTATTGAGATTTGTCTAAGCACTGCGTTTTGTCTATTGAGATTTGCCTCTTTAGACTGCGATTTGTCTACTGCGTTTTGTCTACTTTTGAAGACCTTCATTGTGTTTTAGTAGAAAGAAACTCTGGCAAAATTTTCTTCTTCACTGCGTTTTGTCTAAGATTCTTCACTGCGTTTTGCCTAAGTCTTATTATCTTCATTACGTTAACTCATTTCAACCAAACCAAATCATAATTAAACAACATATCACCTAATCTAACATACAATCATCACTTTTA
>BQNB010018496.1:20000-68221 GCA_026074375.1 Tanacetum coccineum | reverse complement strand
AATGTTTTATCGTGTGTGCCCCCAATAGGCTCACACACTCCTAGTTGTGTATCGCGTATCCAACTAACATAAACCAACAAAATTGAAATAAACGTTTCATAAATAAATTAAAATATAATTATGTAAGTGATACGTAGTAGCAGGTTACTTGGATAGTATGACTATGTTGATTAATTAAAAAATGGCATGTTGATTAATAAATACCTTATAGTCTGATGCTATTTGTTAAATCATAAAACAAAAAAGATTCAATTACATGTATCTTGTTTAAAACCAAGTAACATATTTCACTTAATAGTTTTAATTTTGACCAATTAAATTAGCTAACCCAACTTATCATATATAATATGAACCCTTGATAAAGACGGAAAAATATAAAGTAAGTTGTTTATTTGTTGATATGAAATGCATAAATAAACTTTTAAGCTTAAGTTTAGCCAATATGCTAAATCAGAGCGACATAAACGAAAAATAGTAGAGTAAATCGAAGAAACAAAAAAGCAAATTATCCAGTTCTCGTACTGAAGAAATCCACAACACTAGCAAATCATTTAGTACAAGTTATGAACATATTTGCTTAACTTCATACTTCCATACTCTTACTTATATAGTGATGTAAAGTTTATTCATCGATGAATGTGGGACAATAAAGTGGATAAACAACTTCTCCCTAACAACCCTTCTTCTTCAACCAATATAACAGTGCAAAGCATACAAAGAATGAATAAGAAGTCCTCTCAAGATGAAAGTCCTTCATAACAGCAGCTTAGTTCATTCTGGTTACATGTATTAGCTCCACCCAGACCATAATATCATTGTAGTTTTGACTTGCTTTACTATATGTATCTTGTAGAATTTTTTGGAGCTGTTAAAAACTTGCAACTACACGAAATTGAAACATGCAAAGGTGCACAACAATAAAGTATATTGGATAATTCTTTCAAGTAAAACTGAGCCATATACTCACTATCAATGTTTTAGATATGATACGCCAACACATTCATACAATGTCACCAAAACATAATAAAAATTGATTAGGAACTAGAATCAGTGTTAAAGCTTATTTGTGATGATAAAAAAGAAGAAGTTATTTGTCTATTTATAAGTTTGATAATTTAGATTCATCACTATTCACCCATTTACAACTTTATTCAACTTAGTTTAATTTCATCCTACATGTCAAAAAATATTTAAGAAAAAAAATACTAGAGATGCTAGCACCGACATTAATTACAAATACAGCTATTAAGTATAAATCATATCTGATATAAACATTGTTAAAACTTCAAGTTATATAAGGAGTATTACCTTAGTGTTTGTTCATTCATCTATGTGGGATAAAATAAAATCGTGAATAGTTATACTTTGAAGTTAAAATTGCATTATTCCACTTAATCCTCCTTGTAAGTCACAGCCGAGCCAACTTTTATCCCAACATCCACTCCTCACATTCATATCCACCCTCCCACGCTCTCCGCGCATCAAATGGAAAACCACACTCTCAATGATGACGTATAATAGGTATACCAAGCCTCCGGGCTTGGACCACATTATCACTTGGGCTTCTGGGCCCAACTTAGCAGTCATGGGCCGAAATTAAAACCAATCCTGCATTGGTCACGGCCCGGACACAGCAAAACGGACGCGGACCTAACTATAGGATACTTCCGTCCACGGAAAGTACACGCGTCCGTATACACGGTTATTACGGGACCTTGCCCAACAAGGGACCCACTCTGGCCACTACGAAATACCAGAAAACCCTAATACTAGACCCCTATAAATAGGGACCTAATACACAATGAACAATACGATTTTCTCACTCTATACTCATACTTTCTCTCTCTACATGTTTACTTGCTTTCACGTCGGAGTCTAACCGTGGGGTCCGTCCCCGCGGTAAGGCTAACGATTTTTATACCCGACACCTATTTTGTATATAACAATTAGGCCGTGACCAGTCCGTAGGATCCCTGAACGCAACCACGTTTTCTAAAAAACTCACCAAGAGCACTCCTGAACAACAAACCTCAAACAATTCCCACTATCCGTTGTTGCTGGGGCAACACCGTGTGGAAAAATTGGCCAAAAAATCCGAGGAACCTGCGTCCAATGAAGCTCTAAGAGAATTGTGAGACAAAAACTACCACCAACTTTTGCCACTTATTGCTGAAAAAATGCAAAAAGAAAAAGAGCAGCAAGAAGAAGCACAAAGCGGAAAGGCACGGCCTACTTTACGGCATGAATCTGGGAGAAATCCAAGAAACCATGAAGAGTCCCATTACTCCGAATCCAAAACGCCAACTGCCCGGACAGAGCCGAGAAGAAGGTATGGGCGCAAGCACTCCCGAAGCCCTTCACCAGTCGCCAGTGTCTTCAGAAGACTCAAACAAAACCGATCTCCTTCACCTAGGCTCCGGCCGCGGAAGGAGGGAGGTGTATTCGATAGGCTGGGAAGAAAAGAACCAGGCGCGTATACACGCTCTGATAGTCACCGCCAGAGTTCCCAAGCAAAGGGAACCGAGGTACCGGCAAGAAAGCATCATCATGAGGGCACATCGTCCCGAAGAACCAGCGGGTATTCGGAAAGCGAAGACAGCGAAGGGGGTCACTGGAAGTCCAAATCAAAAAGGCATAGGTCAAATACCTATGAGGATGATCTCTCCCAGCCTTGGACGTGTGAAGAAAGAAACCCTTTCACAACCCGGATCCGACATTTTGACTTCCCAAGGACAAGGATGCCTAGCCATGTCAAGATTTATGACGGAAGTGGGGATCCGGAAGACCATATAAAGCTATTTCAGTCTGCTGCAAAGACAGAGAGATGGGCAATGCCAACATGGTGCCACATGTTCAACTCGACGCTAACTGGGAATGCTAGAGTCTGGTTCGATAAACTCCCAAAAGAATCCATTGACAGCTATGAAGATCTGAGGACAGCATTTAGGGAAAATTATCGCCAGCAAACAAAACACATTAAGGATCCAGTGGAGATACATCACATCAAGCAAAGGGACGGAGAGTCCACGGAGGATTTCATGGAGAGATACAAAGAAGAAGTCCTGGACGTGGAAGGAGGGCCGGAATGCATGAAGATCTCTGGATTCATGCATAGGATAACCCACCCTGAGTTGATCAAGCGTTTATACTAAAAAATTCCAAGGTCAATGGATGAAATATACAGGGTAACTACGTCTTTTCTACAAGGCGAAGTTGCTGCATTCAGTCATGGCCGAAAGAAAGCACCCACGCCATAGAAGCAACCAGAAGGGGTAAACAAACCGAGTTTCAAAAACAAGCACAGGTTGGACCGGAAGCCAGACAGGTTTTCACTTCTTACAAAGACCCCAAAAGAAATTTTCGCTTTAGAAAAAGGAAAATTCAAGGCTCCACCACCAATGGTAAACCCTGCGGAAAAAAGGGATCCAAACAAATACTGTGAATTCCATGCGAATACGGGTCATAATACGGACGAATGCATGCAGTTGAGAAAGCAGATAGATGAAATGATCAAGGCAGGAAAATTGTCACAATTCATCAAAGAACTAAAACAGAACGACAAGCCAAAGGCACCCAAGAAGGGGGAAACGGCCAGAAAGGAAAGATCACTAGCCATCCTGATGATCCAACCATGGGAAAGAGTAGCCAAGAAAAAGGTTACCCAGAGTTTCTCTCCGGAGACAACAATATCTTTTCCATCTCTCGGAGACGAGGACGGAACGAAAGAACCAATGATCATTGAGGCTAAGATAGGAGGGCACTTCGTGCACCGAATGTACGTGGACGGAGGAGCATCCTCAGAGATCCTATACGAACACTGTTTCGTCAGGCTCCAGCCTGAAATAAGAAGCCAGATGGTTCCGCCTACCACATACCTAACCGGATTCAGTGGGGAAACCATTTGGCCGCTGGGCCAGATATCCTTGCTAGTGAAAATAGGTGACGAAGAGCATTCCACTTCCGCATGGATGAACTTCATGGTTGTCAGGTCACCATCCCAACACAATAGAATAATAGGCAGGCCGGGTATAAGGAAAATCCGTGCCATACCATCCACGGCACATGGAATGTTAAAGTTCCCAGTTGAAGGAGGAACCATAACATTACGAAGCAGCAGGATCATCCCAATGGAATGTGCAATGATCTCCGGACCTAGCACACGGCCCCCCGAAGCTGGCAAAACATTGGAAGAAAAGATAAGAGTGGCCATTCATCCGGAATACCCTGAGCAAACAATAGCCATAGGGTCTACCCTAACAGAAAAAGGACGCAAGGAACTATGTACTCTGCTTGGACAAAACTTAGACGTTTTCGCCTGGAAACCAGCAGACATGACGGGCGTTCCACGACACACAGCGGAGCACCGTCTAAATGTCCGTGAAGGGTGCTCACCTATCAGACAAAAGAAGAGGGGGCAAGCACCGAAAAGGAACAAAGCAATCCAGGAAGAAGTAGAAAAGTTGGTAGATGCCGGAATAATGAAAGAAGTCCATTATCACAACTGGCTATCTAACCCAGTCATGGTCAAGAAACACGATGGAAGTTGGCGAATGTGTGTAGATTTCAAATATCTAAACAAAGCATGTCCTCAGGATGGTTACCCACTGCCAGAGATAGATTGGAAAGTAGAATCCCTCTGCGGATAACCTTTCAAATGTTTCATGGACGCATACAAGGGGTATCACTAAATAAAAATGGCAAAGGAGGATGAGGAAAAAATGGCATTTATAACAAATCAAGGGATATTTTGTTATTCAAAAATGTCGTTTGGCCTGAAAAATGCCGGAGCAACCTATCAGCGTTTGGTAGACAAGGCATTCCAAAGGCAAATCGGGCGCAACTTGGAGGTATATGTCGACGACTTGGTCATAAAAAGCCGTACAGAAGAAGAAATTATCCGCGACATAGCAGAAACATTCAAAACTCTCCGGCAAATAAACATGAAGCGGAATCTAAAAAAATGCTCCTTCGGGATGCAAGAGGGGATGTTCTTAGGCTACAAAGTGAATGTTGACGGACTCAAAGTATGTCCGGACAAAGCCGACATGGTCCTTAGCTTGCCATCTCCGAGATGCCTCAAGGACGTGCAAAATCTTAATGGGAAACTAGCAAATTTAAACAGGTTTTTGTCGAAGTCAGCCGAAAAATCACTGCCTTTCTTCAAAACCTTGAAAAAGTGCACAAAAAAGAGTGACTTCCAATGGACTCAGGAGGCCGAAGCAGCTTTCAAACAAATGAAGAAGCTCATCGCAGAACTCCCAATGCTAACCGCACCTAAGGAAAAGGAGGAGTTAATAATATATTTAGCCGCGGCCAAGGAAGCCATCAGTGCAGTGTTAATGACAGAGAGGGAAGGCAAACAAATACCAGTATACTTTGTGAGCCGCGCCCTACGAGGGCCGGAGATCAACTATAACCCCATGGAAAAATTGGTGTTAGCTTTGCTCAGTGCAAGCAGGCGGCTGAAAAGGTACTTCCAAGCACACGCAATCATTGTAATCACGGATCAGCCGATAAAGCAACTATTGTCAAACTCAGAAACCAGTGGGAGGATGCTAAAGTGGAAGTTTGAACTAGAAGGATATGACATCCAATACAGGCCGAGGGCATCAATCAAAGGACAAATACTAGCGGATTTTATTGTGGAAAGGCCGGAGGAAGATTCCCCGGATGAACCCATGACGAAACCGGGGGAAATACCAGAACCTTGGACCCTTTTTACAGACGGATCATCTTGTATAGATGGTTCCGGGGCCGGACTAATACTAACTAACCCAGAAGGGGTTGAGTTCACATATGCCATGAGGTTTACGTTTGAGGCCACAAACAATGAAGCTGAGTATGAAGCGTTAATAGCCGGTCTCCGGATCGCAGAACAAATGGGCGTAAAGAACCTGCAAGCACATGTAGACTCAAGACTTGTAGCCAATCAAGTTAATGGCTCTTATGTCGCTAAAGAATCAGGCATGATCCAATATTTGAACAAAGTAAAAACGCTCGCAAGAAGCTTCAGGGAATTTTCCATCAAGCAAGTACCACGGAGCGAAAACAAGAAAGCAGATGCCCTAAGCAAGATTGCATCCACAAGCTTCGCACATCTCAGCAAACAGGTACTTGTGGAAGAACTAAAGGAAAAATCCATAAACGAAAAGGAAATCCTCGCCGTAGTAGAAGAGGAAGGCAACACATGGATGACACCTATATGCGAGTACCTTACAAAGGAAATACTTCCGGCAGATAAAAAGAAAGCCAGGGCGGTACGTCGCAAGGCAGCCAGGTACACCATGATCAACGGAACTTTGTACAAGAAATCTTTCTTAGGACCATGGCTCCGGTGTGTCGGACCGCTCCAAGCAAACTACGTTCTTAGAGAAATACATGAAGGGTCGTGCAGCATGCATTCCGGTCCTAGATCCGTGGTTGCCAAAGCTATCCGAACAGGATATTACTGGCCAACAATGCATATGGATGCACGGAAGTTAATAAGGGAATGCAATGATTGTCAAGTTCATCGCCCCGTCCCAAGAAACCCGCAACAAAATTTAACTCTTTTCACATCTCCGTGACCATTTTACAAATGGGAGATTGACATAGCCGGACCTTTCCCGGAAGGCCCAGGTAAAGTCAAATTCTTGATTGTAGTTGTTGACTATTTCACCAAATGGATCGAAGCCAAGCCTGTCCCAACTATCACAGGCAATCAAGTTAAAAAATTCATGTGGGACAACATTGTCTGCAGATTTGGTCTACCAGGGGAAATTATATCAGACAATGGAAAACAGTTCCGCGACAACCCATTTAAAGACTGGTGTGAAAAACTGTGTATCCGTTAATGCTTTGCTTCCGTGAAACACCCACAAACAAACGGCTTGGTTGAAAGAGCAAACAGAAGTTTGGGGGAAGGAATAAAAGCTAGATTGGATGAAAGAAGCAAAGACTGGATAGAAGAACTCTCACACGTCCTATGGTCCCACCGCACAATGATAAAATCAAGTAATGGGGAAACACCATTTTCACTAACATACGGCACGGAAGCTGTCATCCCAACGGAAATAGGCATGCCAACGCTCCGGACTATGGAAGTAGACCCGACAAAGAACGATGAAGCCTTGGAAGTAAACCTGGACCTCATAGAGGAAAAAAGGGAACAAGCAGCAATTCAAGAAGCAAAAAGCAAAACTAAAATGGAAAAGTATTACAACTCCAGGGTCCGCGGCACAAGTTTCAGGCCAGGTGACATGGTCTACCGCAGCAACGACGCAAGTCACGCCAGAGATGGAGGAAAACTTGGACCCAAATGGGAAGGACCGTACGAAGTTGCAGAATCGCTTGGAAAAGGAGCATACAAACTTAAAGATCGCAAAGGAAATGAACTCCCTCGGACATGGAACATTTGTAATCTTAAAAAGTGTTATATACACGAAATGTAAGAACCCGCCCGGCACATATGATGCTCCGGAGGGCAATATCTCAATTTATCTTTATCTTGTAATGTATTAAATTTTAATGAAAAGTGGGGATTAGCTACCCTCACGAGTTTTAAATCCTAAATTTTTTCTTTTTTTACTTTGCAAAGTTATATTAATTGTTAAGACGCGCACGCAAGGAGCCACGCTCCGCAAATATATTATCCCGTATAATAAAGGTTGAGCAACCTCAAAATGAGCTCAGGTGCGTAAGAGGTATTGCAAACCCTGCACCGGGAGAATAACCCACAAATATTCACAAGACTATCTATTACGAACGTACACCAGTAATAAATAAAAGATAGCAAAAGATATGAACATGTTAAACTAGCATTCATATTACAAAAGAAGCCGCAGAAATAGCCACAGACGGCCGCGGTATACAAAACATGTTAAACTAGCATTCTACACAAAAACTGTCATAATAGACCACATGCGGTCACGGTACAACCTAAAAGCGGCAGGCTTCAAACTTAGGGATGGCAACTACGCTCCCTAAAGCTTCGTCCGTATCCACCTCATCAAAGTCCTCGACGGAGAGAGGAGCCGCAGAAGTACTAGTTTCACCCACCCAAGTCTGAGAAGACAGGGGGTTAGAAACTATTTCCATCATCAGCTGGCGAAGAGCTGCAGCATGCTTCTTCGCTCCTTCAGCACGAGAATGAACATTCAGCAAAGCGAAGGACAAAGAAGTCTCCCCAACAATGGCCTTATCATCAGAATGATGGATGGGGACGGAAAGCTGCTCAAGACACGGTTGCAGGTAAGCAGCTTCTGGGAGATCAGCTAAGGGTCCGTCCAGGATAAAGCAATCTAGGACCTCATCCATCCCGGCATCCTTTTTGGACTTCAACAAATTTACAAGAGGGAAGTCCACGTCCTCAAGAGCCCTCACCGCATCAAAATAGCTGGTCCTGGCGGCCTCCGGGTTATAAGCCTCGACCGCGGAAAGCTAGGTTCCGACAACACCATGCTCATACCCAGCCTCTAAGCCCTCCTGCATAGCGAAATCCATGACACGGCCCAAGGCGTGACCCAGAATGCTTTGATACTCAGGAGATTTCAAACATTTTAGCATAGCAAGCTGAATCCCGTGCGTCAGAAACCATCTCCTTCCAGCCAAGGTGGTCAGATAGGCAGGATAAAGTTCCCCCTCCAAACGGCCAGACATATCCATCACATGTGCCTCAAGCTCGGCTACACGGTTGTAAAGCACATGGGCCTGTTCTTCCTGCTGAGCTTCCGCCTTCTCTTTAAAGTCCTGAAAGGCGGTGTGAAGGGTAGAAACCTGCGAAAATAAGAAGTTACAAAAAGTAAAAAAAAGAGAATGCGGAATAAAAGACATACCTCGGAGGTAAGCCTATCCCTTTCAGAGGTCAAGGCGGTAATCAAGTTCCCGGCTTCAGCACAGGCGGCCTTGGAATCATCAAGCGCAGACTTGAGATAAGTAGCACAAGAATCAAGTAAGGAGATGTCAGTGTCCTTCTGTGCAATAGTACTTTTCAGCACTGACACCTCCCCGGTCAAGGCAGATACTTGACCACGAAGACGGACAACCTCCGCGGTCTCCGCCCTCTCCGCCTTCTCCGCCCTCTCCGCCTTCTCCGCCTCCTCCGCCAATAAAGATTTAAGTCTGAGAATCTCCAAGTCTTTCTCCTCAAGCAACCTACCACGAGCATCATACTTGCCTTTGAGCTTCTCCTTAAGCTCCAGCTCATGCTCGGCGCGGGACCTTACCTCCGACTCAAGACAAATCTGCCGCGCCGCCCCCACGTTGAACTCCGTATACAATTGTTCATAATCCATACTTCGGAGAGTGGAGAAAAAGCCAGGGGGCAACGCGGTCAACCAATGTGCGGCAGGAAAAACCGTCATCCAAAAGAGAGTCGTTGGTAATGTTCCATCGAGGAATATACCAACGTTTTGCCTCGGCAGAATTCAGGCCGGGCAACTCATAAAAGGAGTCATCCGACCCTTCTGATGTCTCGAGCTGAGAAGACCCGGCTACATCCGACATAGGCGTAACGCCCACATTCTCCCGGGCGGAAGTTACAGTAGCAGCAGCAGTATACACCGGGACATCCGCGGAACGGGCACTGTCAAATAAAAAAAATGTTAAGGAAAGCACATAGAAGCGCAGTCAAACAAAAGGTAAACATTTAAATACCTCTGAACGACAACATGGGCCTGGATATCAGCCTGAAAAGAAGGCCTCAACACAAGGGGACTTGTCGGCATAAGTTGCCTCAGCCCAGCAAGAGTCTTCCCACCAGTACCGGTAGCAAGGCTGGGGTGATCCTTCCTCAGCTGCTTGGCAGGAAGGGTATCACTCTGCGTCACCAACCTCTTCCTTTTGGACTTCCCTGACTGTGTCGTGACAACTTCATCCGGCTCTGTCAAATCTAAATGGGTGTCCTCCGGAACAACATTCTCTGGCTCCACCTCAGCCGGAGCAGACACCTCAGGAGCAGACACCTCGGGAGCAGCAGCAGAACTACTGCCACCTGCAGCAGGAGTCACCAAGGACATGAAACAATGACTCGTACTCTCCAGTAGCTTCACCTGATCATCTTTTTTCTGAACTTCCACCGCTTGGACCTTCCGGGGGTCGGCAGTCTTGATAAAGTCCAGCAAACCCATTTCTACAAAGCAAACACCAAAAGATTAGACCTCATAAATAAAAAAAAAGAGATCCCACCGAAGGAAGTAACACCCACCCGTTCCGTCAGGCCTCTCAAAGGCCGGATAGGTATTTTCATCAAATGGATAATATGGGCTCAAACCCACAAGACACAAAAAGCACTCCGGATAACGGCGAAAATGAGCCTTGTTGTTCTCCAAGAGCCTCACAGTCTGCTCTTGGCGAGCGGTAAGATGGGGAGCCGGATCTTTCTCCAACGCGCCCCCCACATACAAGGAGACGGGGATAGGAAACACTTTAGCATCAACTCAAAAAAAATGATCGGACCAATTTTTAATGGAGTCCGGAGGTTTCGGAAAGCAAGAAAAAGATGATGTGGAATGTTTTGCAAAAGAAAACAACCGGTCACTATATGTACGGGTATAGAATGCGCGAAACACAGTCACCGACGGGGCAAGGTCAAGCACGCGCGTCAAAACCTTAAAATGAGATACGCGGGCAGCACCAAAAGGGGATAATTGGGAAATGTGTATGCGGAAATATCGGAGAACAGCCATAAGAAATTTTGTGAAGGGAATCCTATAACCACAATAATTAAAAAACTTGGTATCAACACCCACTTTACCCTCAGGAAATTGAGTGATAGTTTTATCCCGCCCCTGAGCCACGGGATGAACTTCATCAGGAATATAATAGTTATTACAAAAGTTTTCTACCATTTCTGGAGTCATAATGAAATGCTAAACAGCAAAGTTAGTCATTTTGAAGAGATGAGCGAAGAAAGATGCTAACCTGAATCTCGAAAAACCGTAGAAGTGAAGAAAACAACGCACGGGGGAAGAATAAAGAAGAAAAGCTTGAAGAAATTGACAATGGCAGAAAGGATGTTTGTGAAAAATAAAACAGTAAAAATAGGGGGGACGGTTAGTTATTACCCTTGGTGTATTTTACTTCATACCATAGTCTGATGTCGCCACGTGTATACAATTATTTATTCAACGACAATAATTACATCCTAGTAATAGTTTTAAAAAGCTGTCAAAACCGTCACATCAGCCAGAGGATAAAAGGACAACAACGCTCCACGTTAGGCGGAACGTCACCAACTTGATAAGGAAGCATCACGACATGAAATAGATAACTCTTGAAGCAAACCTACAGCAACATACAGGTAAAGGAAGTATAGCATTGATCAACAGCACGCAGGAATGTTCACGCAGGGCATTATCATAATAGAATGGGGGGAACGTGTGGACGTATTAATATGACGTATATCCAAGCCTCCGGGCTTGGACACCACACTATCAAGTGGGATTATGGGGCCATACTTATCGCTCTTGGGCACGTAACTTTTCATTACTCGGCGTGGTTCTAGGCCCGGACACTGCACATAACGGTCGCGGATAACACGTTCTTTTGGAGTAGTACGTCATAGGTTTGAACTAGCGTTAGTTATATAGGGGTGTAATGGTCAGGGGAAAGTATTGGTACATAGAGGGACATCGTCACGTTTTTAGTGGTTTAAGTTGTATGTAAAACGTGTTTGTGGGTAAGTTTGGTTGGGAGGGAATGTTGGTGGAGTTGGTGAGTGGGGGGGTGAAGGAGATTTTTTTTGGTTTGGAGTTGTTTTTAATGTGGGTGTTAAGGGGTGGTTTGGTGTGTTAGTGGGGGGTTTGTTTGCGGATGGGTGGGAGTGAGGTGTGGGGTGGGTGGTGGTGGGGGTGGCGTTGAGATGTTTGGGGATGGTGGGACTCGGTAATTTGTATTAAGGGGAGTGTGGTTTGTTGGGTGGTATGTGTGTGGAGGGTGTGGTCGGTTCGGGTGTGTTGTTGGGGTGGGGGGTTGTGGTGGGTGGGGTGGGGGGTGTGGTGGAGCGGGAGGTGTGTGAGTGTGTGGTGGGGAATGGTGGTGTTTGGTGTGGGTGGGTGGGTGGGTGATGGGGTCGTTAGTAGGTGTTGGGGGGTTGTAGGGATTAGGGGTGGGGGAGGGTAGGTGGTTGAATGTTGGGGGTGTCGGTTTGTGGGGGGCGGTTGTTGACACAGAGGGGTGTTGGTGCGGTGGGTTTTGATGGGGGGGGAGGGGTGTTGTTGAAAGAGTGAGTACCCCGGGGGGTGGGTGTGTGGTTGGGTGGTGTGTAGATGTATTGGTTGGGTTTTGGTGGTGGCAGGGAGGTGGGTGGTATTGGGGTGTGTTGTGGATGGGTTTAGGGGTTTTTGTGGGAGGTGGTGGTAATGATTGTGTTGTTGGGTGAGGGTTTGGGGTGGAGAGGTTGGTGGGTGTATATGTTGAGGTGTGGGGGGTTGTTGTAGGTGGGTGGTCGGGAAAGTGAGGGGGGAACGGTTTGGAGGTAGCTGGGGGGATATTGGTGGGGGGTGGATTGTTGGGTTGGTGGTGGGGGCGTGGGGTAGGTTCGGCCATGGTTGTGGTTGAGTATGAGGGTAGGGTCGCTCGGTAGTAGTTGTGTGTGGGGGTAGGTGAGGGGGGGTTGGGGTGTTTTGTGTGGGGTGTGAGGATAGGTGTTGGGGGGTGTGTGGGTTTGTGGAGGGGATGAGGATATAGTGGGTGGGTGGTCCAGGAAGAGATTGTTTAGGGGATGTTAGGGGGTGTGGTGAATGGGTTGGGACTGGGTGGGTGTGGTGGAGGGTAATGTGTGTTGGATGGGGGAGGGGTGTTGGTGCGGACGGTGGGTGTGTGTTTAGGGGGTATTGTCGGGTGGGTGGGTGGGGTAGAGGGGGGGTGGGGTTGGGGTTGGTGTTTCGATGGTTGGGTGTGGTGAACGTGGTGGGTTCATAATCTTTCCTTCTGGGGTTGTGTTTGATGTTGGTGGGGCGGTGGAAGGTTCGGGGGTGTAGTCGGGGGGAGAGGGTGTAGTGGTGTGTTGTTGGTGGTGGGTGTCGCGATTTTGTCGGTGGGGGTAGGGTTTATGTGGGTGGTGTGATGATGTTGGGTTGGTTGTGTTTGTTAGGGGGGGCTTGGGTGTGGGTCTGTTAGATGTGCAGGTGGTAGGGTGTGGTTTGTGTTGATGGTGGGTTGGGGTGTAGAGGGTGCAGAGGCGGTAGGTAGGTGCGGGTATGGGTAACGGGGGTGCTGTGGGAGGGGGGTGGGGGTTGGGGTGGAGTTTTGGGTGTGGTGTTTGACGATAAGTGGAGATGGAGTTGGGGGGGCGGTGGGGGTTGTGGTGGGTTTCATTGTGGTGTTGGGGGTGGTGTTTGGGTGCTTGTGGATTTGAGTTTGTAGTGGTAATGTTTTTTGTCGATGGGTGTAGGATTATGGGAGTAGGGGAGGGTGCGGTGGGTAGGGCGTTATGGGGGGGTTGGAGTAGGGTGGTGTTATAGGTGTAGTAGTAAGGGGTTTGAGTTGTCGGGGTCTGCTCAGGAGAGGTAAGTGAGTGCGGGTGGAGGTGGGTTTCGGTGGGGTGGGCGTTTGGGTGTGTTGGTCCAGTAGTGAGGGACTGGGTATTTTGCAGAGGGTGGAGGCGAGGTGATATGCGGTTTGGTGGGGTTGGGGGCGGATGGTTGGGGGGGGTGTGGGGGGTGGCGGTGGGGTGGTTGGTTGTTGGGGGGTAGTGAGCTGGGTGCTGGGGTGAGGGGTAGGTATGGGGTGTTGGGGTGGGGGTGTCTGGGTGGGGGGTGTTTGTTTGGTTGCGTGGAGTGGGAGCTAGGGGGTTGGTGGATGGGCGTTTGTGCGGGGGGGGGTGTTAGTGGGTGGGCGTGGGCGGGAGGTTAGGTTGGGTGGTTGTTGGTGTGGAGGTAGGTCAGAGGTGTTGTGGTGGGGGGTTGGTGGATAGGTTGGGTGGTCTGGTGGGGGTGTTTTGGGGTTGTTGAAGGGCTGGTGTAGGGGTTTGAGGACAGGGGTTAGGTAGGGGGGGTGGGTGAGTCACGTCAGTGTGGTTGTTGCTGTGGATTGGGTGGGCTGACGGTGTTGTGGGTGGTGTATGTGTGGTAGGTTTGTCTTGGTTTGTTGGTGTCTGGATGGAAGTTTTTGTGTGATCTGGGTTTGTGTTTGTAGGAGGGTAGGTTGGGTTACTAATTGGTGGTTTTAGGGGTTAAATGAGAGTGTTGGATGGGATTATGGCGGGTGTTATATATAGTGTTGGGGGGGGTGGTTATTGTTTGGGTTCATTGGAGGGTGTTGTTTTATTTTGGGGGGTGGGGGTAGAGGGTGAGGGTAGCGGTGTGAGGGTGGTGTGTGAGTGGTTTGGAGGTTAAGAGTGGGGGTTGGTTGGGGGAGTGTTTTACGGGGAGGTTGTGTGTGGGTTGGGGTGAGTGGGGTGATTGAGATGTATGGTAGGGGGCGGTTACGATCAGAGGGGTAGGGGTCGGAGTGTGGTATATGGTGGATTGTTGGTTGAGTGGTGAGATTGTGGTGGGTTATCTCGCCTGTTGTTGGGTCTCTCGTGGCTGAAGTTGGGGGGGGTGTGTAGGAGTAGTGTGGGCGGTGGGGTGTGGCTTATGATTGTTGTGGGTGAGGGGTGGTGAGGGTGGTGGCGGGGTTTGGAGGTGGGCGTGTCGGGGTGGCTTGGGTATCGTGGTGTAGTACTGAGTGGTGGTTATTTGTTTTATTTCTGTCTTATGGTTGCCTTCGTAGTTTGTTTAATAATATTTTTGGTTTAATTTTTTATTTTTTTTTCACTTATTTTTTTTTTTCTGTATACAATCTGTTTTTTAATTTTATCACTTATTATATAAATTGTGTCTAATTCTCTGGGAAACATTAATATGTCCCTAGCTCTAGTAGTGTATTGCATTGCAAACATGACTATGATTATTTAAAGATGTTGTTGATATTTAAAAAACTTTATGTGGCATACAATGAAATAGTACTCGATAAGTCCTTAATGCTCTAGAGAAAATTAAGGAGTAGTTGCGAACGCCTATGTGCTTGTGTGTTCATGCGCGTCTCGACGAGCCACGCTTATGAATTTGGTTTGTTTGTGTTTCTGCTCATATTTGATCGGCAATTCACACCCATAAAAAAACGAACAAGGGCTGGATTTCATAGTTTCTGTGTCCATCTCATGCAGCTAATTAAAATATGCCTCATACTCTATAGTGTGAAATAATAGAAAAAAAATTAATCCGTAACTTAACCATCGTTATAGAGAACAAATTGAGAACTCTTTTGCACTGTTTGCACTATTTGCAAGTACAAAAAGAAGTGTGTGATATGTACTGAGCATGATTAACATTTGTGTAAAAATAAAAGTGTAAAGAAAACACTTAAAAAAAGTTAATTTTCATAGCAATTGATTACTAAAATATAATTACAAGAGAAAAGTATCAATGTTATAGATAGGATTTAGTAAAGTTATGTCGCAGATTGTTATTAACAAGGTAATAGTTGGTAATAGTAAAATTATGTTATATCCACGGCAGTACTTCGATCTTTGACTGGCAGTACTTTGACTTTTTCATTTAGCAGTACTTTGACTTTTTGACTTGTATTTCCCAACACTAATCATCATTCCATCATTAAAGTTCATATATAATCTATATTTTATGTAAACCCTAGATCCATCATAAGTCTTCTTACATGATTGCATAATTCTAACTAAGTTAAGCATACTTACCTCTTGATTTCTTGATCCTAACACCGATTCTTGGTTACTTCTTGATCAAGATTCTTGATTCCTTGTTCTTAGGGAGGGAGAGGTCGACTCATAAGGGTTTGGGGCTGAATGAATTCGTTGGTTTTTATATATATAGGCTAAGGGATAACCTATCTAATTAACTAGCATCCTAATCCTACTAAAACTCCTCTAGATAAGGCCCAAAATCCTTTTTCTTCTCTTTTTTCCTTTCTTGGCCGATTTCTACATATACATACATATATTTATTTTTTTTTATTAAATTATTATTTACATTATAATTTACATTACCTTAAATTTCTACAAAAATCTACGCTAATTTGGGTAAACCTTTTTACATAAACGCCACTTACTAAACTTTCTAAAAATAACTTTTCATTTCACATTTCACTTTTTATATTTAGAAAGTCTACTATAAATATCCAAATTTCACTCACTTCACTTATTTCCAACATGCTACATTTCTCATAAACGCTTAACACAAAATCATCCAACTATTGACGTAGCATTGCATGCAATACACCATTCCTTTCCATTATCACTATACGTGAACAAATGGAATACCCATCACCAAACACAAATGCACTCAAAATGAGATGATCATACACCTCAAAATGATATCATTCACCTATTCAAACCACTTAGCACACATATATTACACATAGCACACAAGAATCACACAAAATGAACTCTTAGCCATATCTAAAGGCATCACTAACCTGATTAAATCATGGATGTTACAAGAAAAGCATTAAAACTCTTTGATAGTATAAATATAACATTTAATATAACATTTTTTAAGCTTAAAATTATTTTTGGTGTTAAAAGTTTTTATAATTAAATGAATAAATAATTAAGATAACATAATTCGAGTTATTGGATTCGGTTTTTGATTATTCGGTTTTCAGTTTTATCGAGAATAAATATAACCAAACAACCCTTCTTTTAGCGTTGCATATTTTTAAGTGTAAAGTTGTAAGAAAGTTTTTAAATTGTATCGAGTTCAAACTGAACTTGACTTGACCTTTCGAGCTCGAATACAAAACCTTTACTTTAAATATGTTACGAGTGAGACATTCGCTTGTATTTTGAGAATGATTATCCAAAATTAAGGTTTCTTCGATCATACTCATTTTTTTCATTGCATACATACACATCCAAAACTCATGATGGGGGTGGTCCATAAATTTTTCTTTCTCTTTTAGCATTTTAATCCTGATCAACTTGATCGAACATTCACTATATATTTGAGCTACGATCTTCGTTGCATTATGAAAATAGTCTAGCTATTGAAGCAAGTTCGAGCTTAACTTATCAAATTCGCTAAATCACTATTTAAACAACATTTATAATAAAAATATCTAAAAAGAAAAACTGATTATTGTAAACTATACTACAATAGTTTCTAACCAATTCAACACAATATGTCAATATATGCATATTGTTTTTCGTCGTTTCATTTCAACCGATTGTATAAAAAGCATAGTTACAAAACAAAAGATGTCTAGTCTAGTGGATAGAGCTTGGGATTCTCCGGTAGAGGTCTCGTGTTTAACTCCATTGGTGGAAACTTTGAGATTAGCTTTCGGCCGTGTGTTCCTCTGAAACAAATGCTTTAGTGAGGCTGACAAAGGGAGGGCTTTTTGTGAAATTTGTCATGAGGTTACTCCCAGCTGTCCTGGTTCGCATGAAAGCTTAAAACCCCCTGAGGTGCTGTCATTGAGAAAGAGTCGCATCAGGCCAAAAAGGTCCCCCGGGTTAGAGTTACCCGTCAAACCAACTTTTTTGTGAAAAAGAATTAGCTACAAAGTTCTAAGCACAACTTTTGCATCTCAATGGTGTCATTAGGGTCCTCAAGCGTATAAGAATTAAATCTTCCGTTTGGTAGACATGTCATGTTCACTTGCTTGTCTAATTGCGACAACTGAAAAAGAAAATTACACAAGTTATATTTTAACATGCTTCCACTTCTATCATTATAATAGTGTCATCTTTAAGATCAAATCCAAATTAATCTTGAAACCCTTACACTACAACGTGAGCTGCAAGTCCATAGAGGAGTAGGTATACAAGTCAAATAGTGGCACCATGAGCAGTAATCATTTCCATCGACCCCACGATACAGAAGAATCAAACTAACTATGAATCTGCAAATATGTGAACTAACATAAATACACAGCTTGAGCACCAAAAAAAGTAATGATATACATAAGATGAAGAACAAGCTTACCCTACAAGTAGAGCAATTAGTGAGAGAATCAAAAGTATGCATTGATAGCGTTTGTATTTGGATCTTGTGGTCGGAGCAACATAACCAGGAGGAACGTGTTTCTGGTTAATCCATTTGAATTGTGGACGGATCAGAACGACAAATCCTAGAAAAAATCCGGTGAAAAATCCTCCAATGTGCGCGTAGTTGTCTACGTGTGGAATAAATCCGAAGACAATGTTAATGAGGATAATCAAGATGAGAGTCAATAATGCAGCAAACTGAGAATATAAAAAATGAAGAAATGGTCACGACTCACTAGTCTCAAATTGTATTTGATCTTGTTAGAAATATTGTATGTTTGAACAATTTGGTTAAACGAACCTTATTAGCATAAATTGTCCAATTTGTAAGGAGTTCGGAGAGCATTGCTCCAAGTAGCCCGAATAGAGCTCCAGAAGCACCAACGGAGATGGTTGTTTTAATAAACAAACTCGATAAAATACTACCACCAATTCCAGATAATACGTAAAGCACCCCGATTCTCACTGAAAAAAGCAATGTCCCAAAACTAAAATGAAGTTGTTAATTGACACATGCATGTCTCCTTGAAATTGAATGTTGTTCAAGTGTTATACTTATAATGATGTACAAATGTACTTACAATATCCAAACTCTTTCTCAAGGCGAAACCCTATGAAAGCGAAACCTAACATGTTTGCAAAAATGTGGAACACACCGGCGTGTAACCACATACATGTAACTAGACGCCATTCTTGTCTTTCTTTGAAGGCCTTCTTAAATTCTAACGCACCCATTTTTACCAACCTATAAGAAATGTTCGAGACTTAATGAATAATTAGGCTGCACAAGTACACACTTTGATTCACAAAGAAGAAAAATAACCTACAATATAGGTCTTATATAGTGAGCGACACAAACCAATACAACACATGTTCTAATTAATCTCGTTGAAAGAAACGAGTTGGAACAACACTATCAACATGAACTCCCAAAACTAAAACATAAAAACTTAACATAAGAAAACATTAGAAAGGCCGCACACGAAAATGAGCCAGATTTCATCAAAAGGGAGGAGATAAACATACGTGGTTGATGAAGGACCAAGAAGAGGGTTTATCTTCATACTCTCGAAAGCAAATCGCTTAAAAAATCCTGGTGCGATGCATTTATTGGAATGGGATGGACAATTGTTGATGAACATAGAAACTAAGAAAAGAAAGACATTGATGAAAATAATGGTAGGCACTAACCAAGAATCCTAATCTTTAAAGGGTTTGAATTCATGTGAAGGAGAAGGCGGTGGCGGGTTGCTACGAGGATGCACCTTGATCTCGATCATTGGTGACTCCCTTGTGGACGACCGAGCCTGTTGGTGGCTGGTTGAAACTTTAGCATTCCTTGAGCCGTGGACGGAACTGCCCGGATTCTCCTTACTCCCAGCCTTCCTATGATCCCGTTGTATGGAGATGGCAATCTTACAACCATGAAATACAAAGGTGTCGAAGGGATCAAATCAAGGATGATATGCCGTTTCAAGGAAGGCAGATAAAACGAAAACATTACGTACTTCTTCCGTTTCAAAATAGATGTAAATCGTTTATTTTGCATGTAATACTTCAATAACTCCTAGGAATATGTCTTTTGGATTTTATAAAAAAAGATAAATTGTACTTTCAAAGAAGCAAAATTGTACCCACGTTTCGTCCCTAATTAAAAACTTTCATGATATGGAATTGCTAGAAAAAATCTTCCCAGTTTTAAGGCATACGGATATTATGTTAGAAAGGTGATCTAAACTTCATTGACGTTTAGTAAATTTTATTTTAGTTTTGATATGTTTTCTAATTTGAGTCAGTTTAATCATTGATTTCATAAAAATAGTGATAAATGATAATAGTTTTTATAAATCTTTGAATTAGAATTTTTTATTGGTACCTTTGAATTTTGTTTTGTACATAGTTTGATTATTTGTAATAAAGTTTCCGCTTCATTTGTTGAGTTTGTTATTTGTTTCGTTCAATGTAGATTGAAGTAGGCAAGCGTGTCGGTTCAATGAAAAGACATTATGATTTGTGAATAATAATCTTAACTCTTAAACGACGCATTAAGCAGGTTAAAAACAACGTATAATCAAACTTAATCCATCGGTAAAATATCAATATAGAAAATAGCTAACATATATAACATCGGACTTATAGTAAGTTTTAATTGAAAGAGCGTTTGTAGTCCAACGGTTAGGATAATTGCCTTCCAAGCAATAGACCCGGGTTCGACTCCCGGCAAACGCATTCTTTTTTCTGCTTCTACCACTTTTTGATTCTCTGAACAATTTTACTTCACAAATTGACGTTACAGTCACTAACCACCTAAAACAAACAAAAAGAGAAAAACAAAACATGTCCGTTTGCTGATGGTCCACAGAACGAGAAAGCTGCAACGACATCCACGAGTGACGGTGGAAACGAGCCGAGTCGAGCCCAAGCCTGTCAGAGCTCGGCTCGTAAAATTTCCACAAGCTCGAGCTCGGCTTGTGAAATCTCCACAAGCTCGAGCTCGGCTCGGGTTCGACTAATTTATAAGATGTGTTGGAGAACACAAAGTTCAAATGGAGCTCGGCTCATTAATAATATAAGGCTCGAGTTTACTTCTTTTGATTTCGTTTATACACAATTAAACATATAGAATATATATATATATATATATATATATATATATATACGCATATATCTCTGGGGCCCGTTTAGGCTCGCGAGCCGATTCGATCTTTTTGTAGAGAGCTCGGCTCGAGCTCGATTATTAAATGAACCCAAATTTAAGCTCGAGCTCGTTTAGGCTTGGCTCATTCGAGCTTTTTACTAATGTAATCGTTTCTACCCCTATCCATGAACACGTAGAAGGCCACCACAAACGCATTATCAACCGTTGCAGATGCTCTTATGGTTTTTCTCTCTTCCCATTTTTTTTTTGAATGGCCTCTCTTCCCATCTACTCTACTATTTTCTTTATGTTACATTTCGTATATGTTTTGATTAGGCCCATTAGGCTTTGACCAATTTGTGTATTTTGTACTTGTGTATTTTAACGATTTGTTAATGACAAGGTAAGCAAAATAGTAAATACTAATGAATTCTAATAGGCGTGACACCAAAGAGGGGACGATTCTCTATTTTTATTTCTATCAATTGTTCGTTTTTGTTAATAAGCTTCGTCAAATTTACAAACCACTATTTTACATGCGCAAAGCGATAGCAACTGTTAGTACAAAAAGTGTGACGGGGTCTGAGTTGGGCTTAGATCGCTTGTTTGGCTGAACTTCCAAGCTCTCTTCGAATTGGATCTTATACTAAACAAAGTGATTGAGATGATTCCCTGCACAAGGGAAGGTAAACCGTTAAAGGTAATGAACTGAGGGATCTGAAGGAGAGGAACTTTGCTCTTGAAGGAGAGAACGATCTCTTGTCTGAGAGGGTCACGACTCTGGAGTCCGTGACCGCTTTGAAGGAAACTGAGGTGGCGTCCCTAACTACTCAAGTTGCCCAACTTACTTCCGACCTGTCAGACTCTCAGTTCTCTTGTGACGAACTAAATTCTAAGGTGATTTCCTTGGAATCTGAGAGAGGTGGCCTTGTCAATCAGGTATCCGCAGATTTCTTTTCATCTTCCACCATGCTTTGGTTTTATCTTTGTAACTAACACTCCTTCACTTCTTTTTTTAGATATCTTCACTAGAGTCCGCATTTGAGCTTTTTAAACAGCAAATGGAGGCCATGCAAGATGAGTTGGCTACAGCTTTGCGTAACCAGGTTATGGAGTTAGATGCTCAGCTTTTGGAGATGGTCGCTTATCTTGAGGAAGAATTTTACCCTCGTTTTTTGGTCACCATATCTGGACGGCGGTGGATCTTGACTCATGGGCTTAAACTTGTCCTTCTTAAGTGTTTGCAGTCTTCATAATATTGTCATGCTTTGGGACAGGCCATTGGCTGTGCGATTAATAAAGGTATTCAGGATGGCCTAAAAGCGGGAGTTGATCATGGGAAGGCCGGGAGAGATCTGTCTGTGATTGAAGCTTATGATCCCTCTGCGGAATCTAAATATATTGACGTCGTGAATGCTCTTGGTGCTGTCGATTTCTCTTACTGAGTTGGAATCTAAGAAAGATGCAAGTATGGTTGATCTTATAGATTCCCTCCGTTTGGAGGGACCTTTAGTTGAGATTCCCAGAGCGGAAGACCTGCAACCATCCCCGGAACAACTCATGTTTCCCATCCATAGAATGGAAGACAACGTACTCCTTGGAGAGACCTCCCTATCCTTTTCCCTCCAAGTCGTTCGCTCACGGGTTCAAAGAGTTAAGGGAGAAATTAAAGAGAAACGCTTGTCGCTTACGGATGTCATGGTTCCTCTTGTTGAGCCTTTGTCTTCAAAAAGTTTAATTAACGAAGCCAGTACTTTTGTTGCTCCTGCAACAACTGATCCTATTACTACCCTTTCTACAACTTTTGCACCTTCCGGTGTTGTACCCCCTCTTTCCGTACCTGATTATCAAGTTTTGGATATGGAACTACATGATGGAGACCCTTCTTCCACAGGTTAGGTGTTTACTTCCCTTCTTACCGCGGTCGCATGTGGCCCTTTTGTGGCGGTGTTTGTATTTAGACAATTTGTATGTTTTGAACATGTTTGTGACTGTTGGGTAGACAATGATGTCCGTGATGTAACACTTAACAATTGTACGTTTTGCTAATATGTTTCGGTTGCTATCTTTTAATATCACTTCTGTATGCTCGTAATGATAGTCTTGGTAAAATGTTTGTGGGTTATTTTCCTAGTACTGGGCTTGCAATACCTCTTATGTACTTGAGTCGATTGTTAAGTTACTCATCCTTTTATTATACGAAATAATGCTTGCATGGGATCATGTCCCTTTGTGTGCGCGTCTTACCAATTCGTGTAATATTCAGATAACTTTACGAAGTAAGAGTAAATAAAAATTTAAAGTAAAATGTGTGAAGGTAGCTAGGCTTCACTTTTTTATTCATTAAAAGTTAAAGACATTACAATAAGCAAATAAATCCAAATAATGCCCCTTCCGTTGCTTATGTTGCGTGGGAGGGGTGCTTACATTTCATGTACATAGCATTTCTTAAGGTTGCAGACGTTCCATGTCCGCGAAAGGATGTTCCCGTTGCGGTCTCTAAGCTTGTACGCTCCTTTTCATAAAGCTTCCGTGACTTCATATGGTCCTTCCCATTTAGGTCCGAGCTTGCCTCCTTCTTTCGCATGGCTTACTTCGTTGTTTCGGTAGACAAAGTCTCCTGACCTAAAGCTTGTGTTACGAACCCTAGCATTATAGTATTTTTCCATTTTGGCTTTGCTTTTTGCTTCTTAGATTGCTGTCTGTTCTCTTTTTTCTTCCAGAAGGTCCAAGTTGATTCCCAAAGCTTCATCATTTTTTATCATGTCGACCTTCGCAGTTCTCAAAGTTGGCATGCCAATTTCTACGAGAATTACGGCTTCCGTTTCGTACGTGAGTGAGAACGGTGTTTCTCCGTTGTTGGACTTGATCATAGTACGGTGTGCCCATAGGACATGTGAAATTTCCTCCAGTTAATTTTTGCTTCTTTCGTCCAACCTTGCCTTGATTCCTTCACCTAAACTCCTATTTGCCCTTTCCACTAAGCCATTGGCTTGTGGATGTTTAACGGAAGCAAAGCATTGACGGATGCATAGCTTTTCGCACCAATCTTTGAATGGGTTGTCCCTAAACTGCTTTCCGTTGTCGGATATTATTTCCCCTGGCAAACCGAATCTGCAAACTATGTTATCCCACACAAACTTCTTGATCTAGGCTCCCGTTATGGTTGCCACAAGTTTTGCTTCTATCCACTTGGTGAAGTAATCGATTGCTACTATTAGGAACTTGACTTTACCAGGACCTTCCGAAAATGGTCCGGCTATATCAATCACCTGTTTTTAGAATGGCCATGGGGACGTGATGGGGGTTAAATTTTGATGTGGGTTTCTTGGCACAAGGCGGTGAACCTGGCAGTCGTTGCATTCCCTTATCAGTTTCCTGGCATCCGCATGCATAGTTGGCCAGTAGTACCCTGATCTTAGAGCTTTTGCCACCACAGACCTAGGACCGGCATGCATGCTGCATGATCCTTCATGGATTTCTCTCAGGACATAGTTTGCCTGTAGCGGTCCGACACAGCGTAACCATGGTCTGAGGAAAGACTTTTTGTACAAAACTTCATTTGTCACGGCATACCTCTTTGCCTTGCAGCGCACAACCCATGCTTTTTTCTTTTCTTCTGGTAGGATTTCTTCTACAAGGTACTCATGAATGGGAGTCATCCACGTGCGTCCTTCTTCTTCCAATACCGCAAGCACTTCCTTTTCATCTATTGATTTTTCTTTGAGTTCTTCCACAAGTACTTGTTTGCTCAAGTGGGCAAAGCTGGTAGACGCAATATTACTTAGTGCATCTGCTTTTTTGTTCTCCCCCCTAGGCACTTGTTTAATGGAGAATTCCTTGAAAGTGCTGGCTAAAGTTCTGACTTTCTCTAGGTATTTGATCATGCTTGGTTCCTTTGCCATGTAAGATCCTTTGACTTGATTAGCCACGAGTCGAGAATCCACATGTTCTTGGAGATTTTTTATACCCATTTGTTCTGCTATCCAGAGGCCAGCTATCAATGCTTCGTATTCTGCTTCATTGTTGGTAGCTTCGAACCTAAACCTTAGAGCGTATGTGAATTCCATTCTTTCCAGATTTGCGAGTATTAGCCTTGCTCCGGAACCGTCTATGCATGATGATCTGTCCGTGAAAAGTATCCATGGATTCGGAAGTTCTTCCTTATCTTCAATGGGTGTGTCTAGAGAATCATCTTCCGGACGCTCCATAATGAAGTCCGCTAAAATTTGTCCTTTGACTGAGGTTCTCGGCCTATAATGGATATCATGTTCTTCTAGCTCGAAACTCCACTTGAGCAGTCTTCATGTGACCTCTGGATTTAACAGTATTTGCTTCATTGGTTGGTCCGTGGTTACAATGATTGTATGTGCCTGAAAATATCTTTTGAGTCGCTTGCTTGCACTTACTAGATCTAGTATCAGTTTTTCCATTGGGATGTAATTTATTTCCGGGCCCTGTAATGCACGGTTAACGAAGTAGATGGCATTTGTTTCCCGTTCCTTTCCGTCATTAGGACTGCACTAATCGCTTCTTTTGTTGCCGCCAGGTAGACGATTAATTCTTCTTTCTCTTTTGGTGCAGTTAGCATAGGCAATTCCGCTATCAATTTTTTCATTTGTTTGAATGTCGTTTCCGCTTCCGCAGTCCATTGGAAGTCACTTTTCTTTGTGCATTTCTTTAATGTTTTGAAGAATGACAATGATTTTTCAGCTGATTTAGACAGAAATCTGTTGAGGCTTGCCAATTTCCCATTTAGCTTTTGCACATCCTTCAAACACTTTGGAGACGGCAAGCTGAGAACCGCTTCTACCTTATCCGGGCATACTTTTAACCCGTCAGCATTTACTTTGTACCCTAAAAATGTGCCTTCTCTCATCCCAAAGGTACATTTTTTGGGATTTAATTTCATGTTTATCTCTCTGAGGGTTTTGAACGTTTCCTCAATGTCTCTGATTACTTCTTGCTCCGTGCAACTTTTAATGACTAAGTCGTCGACGTATACTTCCAAGTTTTGACCGATTTGTTTTTGGAAGGCTTTATCCACCAGACGTTGGTAAGTTGCCCCAGCATTTTTTAATCCGAATGGCATTTTTTAGTAATAGGATATTCCTTGGCTTGTGATGAATGTTGTCTTTTTCTCATCCTCTTTTGCCATTTTTATTTAATGATACCCTTTGTATGCATCCAGGAAACATTTGAAAGGGTACCCACAGAGGGATTCTACCTTCCATTCTATTTTCAGTAGTGGATAACCATCTTTGGGGCATGCTTTGTTTAAGTCCTTGAAATCCACACACATTCTCCAACTACCGTCATGCTTTTTCACCATTATTGGGTTTGATAGCCAACTGTGATAATGGACTTCTTTCATGATGCCAGCTTTTCCACTTCTTCAGATTGCTTTGTTTCTCTCAAGTGCCTATCCCATTTTCTTTTGTCTAACGGGTAGACATCCTTCACGAATATTTAGCCTGTGTTTCGCTATGTGATGCGAAACTCCAGTCATATCCGCTGGCTTCCAGGAGAAGATATCAAGGTTACGCCTTAGCAGTCCGCACAGCTCCTTCCGGCCTTATTCTGTTAAGGTAGATCCTATTGCTATAGTTTGTTCCAGATATTCTAGGTGGATTGCTACTTGAATCTTTTCTTCTGTGACCTGGTCAATTGCAGGCTGTTATGCTCCTAGCCCTGAGACCATCGTGTACTCTAGTGGAACGATCCTGCTACTTCGCAATGTGACTGTTCCGCCAGTCACTAGAAACTTTAGCATTCCGTGAGTCGTGGACGGAACTGCCTGGATTCTCCTTACTCCCAGCCTTCCTATGATCTCGTTGTATGGAGATGGCGATCTTACAACCATGAAATTCATCCATGCTGAAGTTGAGTGTTCCTCATCGCCTATTTTTACGAGCAGCGATATTTGTCCCAGCGGCCATATTATTTCCCCACTAAACCCAACCAGTGGTGTGGCTGCAGGAATCATTTTGCTTCTAACCTCCGAGAAGAATCTATTAAAGCAGTGTTCATACAGGGTTTATGAGGAGGAGCCTCCGTCCACATACATGCGGTGGACAAAGTGTCCCCCATCTCGGCCTCGATAATCATAAGACCCTCCGTCCCATCCTCCTCCCCTAAGGGGGAAAATGAGATTACCGTCTCCGGAGAGAAGGTTTGGGTAATCCTTTGTTTGGCTACCTTCCGCCATGGTTGTACCATCAGGATTTCCAGTGGCTTGTCTTTTTAGGAGGTTTCTCTGTTTTTGCCGCCTTTGCCTGGTCTTTCCTATTGTTTTGCTTTAGCTCTTTGATTATATGTGATAGCTTTTTTGCTTTAAGCATTTCCTCGGCCTGCCTCTTTAGGTGCATGCACTCATCGGTAGTATGTCTTACTTCCCCATGGAACTCACAAATTTTGCTAGCATTCCTTTTCTCTACCGGAGTTGTCATTGGGGGAGGGGGTTTGAATTTTCCTTTGTCTAAAGCTAAAATTTCTTTTGGTGTTTTTGTGAGGAGGGTGAATTTGTCTTGCTTTTGCTCTGACCTTTGTTGGTTCCGAAAGCTTCCCTTCTTGAAGTTTTGCCTCTGTCCAGCTTCTTGATGTTTCCACGACGGGAATGAATTCTTCCGTTCGCGATTAGAGGCCACCACCTATCCTCTAAGGAATGATGTGGTTGCCCTTATCATTTCGTCTACTGATTTCGGTATTTTATCATGCAGAAGTTTGATTAATTCGGGGTTGGTAATTCCGTGCATAAATCCAGAGATTTTCATGCATTTCGGAGCTCCCGTCACATCCCTGCATTAGAGCTTGTACCTCCGCACAAACTCTTCTGTGGATTCCCCATCTCTTTGCTTGATGTTGTGAATTTCGATCGGATCTTTGATGCACTTCTTCTGCTGGAGGTAGTTCTCTAAGAAAGCTTTCTTTAGGTCATCATAACTATCAATAGATTCTTTCAGAAGGTCGTCGAACCACACTCTTGCATTTCCGGTGAGTGTGGAATTAAACATGTGACACCATGTAGGCATTGCCCAATGTTCCATCTTCACGGCAGCCTAAAAGATCTTCAGGTGATCTTCTGGGTCTTCGCCTGCGTCATATGTCTTGATGTGTGATGTGTTGTCGTGTAAGTCAATTATTTGATTATCAACTTTTAAATTTATATTTAGCCGACAAACCTAAAACAACACTTTAACGGGCAGTGTACCCGGTCAAGATGGAGTTTCGCGGTAAGTAGGGTGTCAAACACTAAGAGTGAAACATTAATCCTATATTTTATCAGTATTTTAATTAGTTCTAATTAGTCTATTTACTGGTTAAACCAATGCTATATACGTTGTCTAATGATATGTAGGGTTTTCAGCCTGAGAGACTGGCATAGGAACGGTGGTGACAAATATCAATTCAATAAACAATAAACACAAAAGAAGAAAATTAGAAGATAGAAAAGCGGTACAAGCCAAATGATAAAAAAATTATATTAGCCATATTAAATCTAGTTCAATGTTGGTTTGTTTGTTTTAGTGCAATGATTTACTTATCTCGAAGTGGCATATCATTCTTAAGACTTAGGCGGGACATCATCCTAAGACCTAGACACGATTAATCATGTCACAATTAACGCATCCGCATAAAGCATCCTTTAGTTTAATTATAATCTATCTTAGGGAATCAAAGCAGTGGTGATCCTGTTAAAACCCTAGCCCAACAGGACTTTACCCACTTATTGTTTGACGGTGTTTTATATACTGGTAGTCCACTATTTAAATCTTTATCAGTTAATTAAGAGCATGATTGCTGAAACATAAACGGGTCACCTACCGGTCCAACTAAGCTTATAATTTAAAGACAAAGACAGAACGTTATTTGTGATCCTATTGGTCCAGTAATATAAAACACGACATTGAGAGCTATCCCGGTATCTAGATTACTTTTTAGGTTTCACTAGACCCAGTTGAATGATAGGTCGCATATTCAAACACATAAACAAGTATGAGGTGATAACCATAATTAAACAATCAATGATTAATTAAGAAAACGATTTTAAAACAAACCAAACATTGAACTTTCATTAAGATGGCTAATACCCGAGGGTATTAGCCCACAACCATTGTAATTATACAAGCCTAATCAAACAATGAAAATCAAACGATTAAGAGAGTAAAAATTACATGATGTCTTCTATGGATTCGTGATCAATGCTTGACCTTGGTGGTTGATCTTCTCTTCTGAAATTCGTCTTTAATGAGTATGGTAAATAGAATATGATATTGCACACTGAAAACCCGTTTTTGAGTCTTCTATTTATAGTGTCTGAAAAAGACTCGATACGCCGTATCTGGCTAGGTCGATACGGCGTATAGGGTTGGATTCCTTGGAGTGCGCGCTACGTTCTCAATCAATCAGTGATATATTCCCAATTTACTTTTTTTACTGTATCTTCGAATAGTTATCTTCATGGATACGACGTATGTAAACAAAAAGGATACGCCGTATTGGGAATTGGTCAAACACATTTTCTTATGAAGTTCAAGCGCTGATACGCCGTATCTCTTTTGTTGGATACGACGTATGTAGTCAGAAATCAGCATTCTTCAAATGTCTTTGTTTTAGCTCCAAATTATGCGCCTTTTAGCTTGTCATAACAAAACACTCCTGAATTACTGTATTTATAAACTTTAAAGCAATTGAGTACCGAATAATGCAATAATTATATAAAAGTGGGCAAAATAGATGGGATAAATGATATAATAAAGTGACGTTATTTGATGTCATCAAATATCCCCCCACTTGAATCCTACTTGTCCTCAAGTAGACTTTAGAAAAGTTTCAGTTTATGAAAATGTGTCCCAGCCGAAGTTGAGGATTTTTCCGTTTAAGCATCGTTTTGTCCTAATCGCCTGTACATAACCAAGCTCCTTATGAAATATGGTAATGAAAACACTTATATCACTCAACTAATCTAGGGTGCAACATTTAATTAGTACGCTCAATTGCTCGGTCATGATTAGTTTTCTATCATAGGCTTGGCAAGTATACACATCTCCACCGCTAAAGCTAAGAAGAAACAAGTCAAAAGATAAATTGGGTTAATAAGGCTTAGGGTTGATCATTCAACAGTCTTTCACCATAAGTACCACACCAACAAGGCAGCTGCATCGTACATACACGGCCGTAACGACAGAATAGACACATACAATACGATCACATCCCTGTTCGTGTTTAACTAGCGGCTAGGATGAAGAACGATATAGGGTAGGGAGCTTCTAACTTTCACCAAAAGTCATCATCCAACAAGGCAGCTGAGACATGCATACATGACCTTAACGAAGGAATAGACATGCATGCTCGTACAAGTCCTTGTTCGAGTAGACATTAAGGTTAGTTGCTAGGAAAGGGAAGTAAAATGGGTGTTAAAACAAAATTTCATGAAACAAATAGATTAAGCCAACAAATAAGGTACGATTGCTAGTAACTTTCCCCTGACCGTTCCATGACAAAGACTCGAACATATAGAAAAATGCCTCGATCACAGAAATGACAATGACAACCTAAGTTGGTGTTCCCATAACGGTCAACTTCCCTTACATCCCGCTCTTTACATACTTTTACATAATAAGTGGTGATATCGGCCACTTTTTACAAGACTTTACATCGTTGATTTTTTGTAACGTATCAACGAATAATTGATCTTTCCAAGTAATTCCTTTGGTATAGACTTCTTTTAAACCGACTATTTTTCTTCCTTTTTTTTTGCTTTTTCTCTTTTTCTATTTTTTGTGCAATACATCATAAATCCCTGTTATATTTCACCGTCTTCACTGTCATAATTCATCCGGATAATCTTATCCTTGTAACACTTCTTCTTCGGACATGATTCATAATCGCGAAAGCAGCGAAACTCATGAGCTACATATTTTTCCCATTGTATTATGCAATTTCCTGACCATAACAGAGATAGAAAAATTTTACTTTGACACAGGAAATACAAAACTTTTCACAAAAGCAACTAGCAACTTTGATTAAAATAGGCTTAATCTACACGGAAGGCTAAGGTGCAAAGGTATAACGAAACATATAATATGGTGTAGAAAAAGTAAGGAATGGCTCAACAGGTTGTTCTAGGGAATCTTACTCTATAAATGAGAGTAAACAAAGGGTTACACAGAAGTTAACTAACCAATGTATTTAGTTAATTTTTTACGACATGTAGGCTATTTTGCTTAATCCTAGAAATTTATCAGTTGAACATGTTCCTCCATCTAAATCCATAGTACAAACATTGCGGTCTCGAGTGATATACCAGGTCAAGTTCTAAAGTCCACTACATCGCCGACACACTCACAATTTTGTGGAATTTTTAGTAAGCAATTGGAAACGGGATCGGCTTAATTCTCACAATATGTATCCAGGGTTATGTCACACCCCTAAAATATCAGAGTATAATGGCAACCAAAGGCGTGTGACTTCATGATTATCATACTTCTAAGCAAAGCAGAACGACCTCTATATGAGACGTTTTAAGAAAATTGATCACTTGAATTAAAAAATAATAAATTGTTTAAACATTCAGCGGAAGCATAAAAATAGGCAGTACGGCATCGTTTTTAAATGGTACAAGTGATCTTCAGATAACGGGAAATGACAGCAATGCATGAGACTTCATATAGCATCTTCGTTCTTAATACCTGAGAAAACATTGCTAAAGTGTCAACATAAAGTTGGTAAGTTCATAGGTTTGTTTAAGCAGAAAGATGTAGTGTTTATGAATCACAAGATTTCATCCACATATGACAATATAACAGATACAAAGTCATATAAACTACATTACTATTGTCTAAGCTCATGACACCGAAGCGTTAACATATACCAACAATGGATGATTTCCCTTGCAGGTGTCTAACCCGGGACACCCATAATCTGACTCAAATGAAACTGTGTTTGCTTGACTAATGTCAGTCCAAGACAAACAGGGACGTCAATCCCGATAGATCTATCCATAACATTCACGCTTACAAGTAATTAACGGTTCATGATAAATCGGGCAGATGGCAACTTGGGTTAAATCGGGACTTAGACCAATCCGTAATGAGTAGTTGTACTTGTATTCACACGTTTGAAATAAGCAATGTCCTCACCCCAAAAGATGATTTAAAACAGTAGAGTAGGGGATATGAAAACTCACCTTGTCAGTTAATCGCTTGGAACTGATAATGGATCAATGCACGTTAAATAGTGACTCGGTCAGACACCTAAGTGATTATGACAAATCTGAGTTTACATCTAAAAAAAATATAAACATTATTTGTAGTTACTAAGTTTATATATTTTATTATCGTGTTTATTTATTTACATCGTAGCCGTTAATTAATTGGTGCAATTATCGATTTTATACAACACGGATCGCTCAACTCGTTTAATTAATTATTAAAGACTATTAATTTACAATTAATACCCTTAAGTTTCAAAATAGTGGATTTTAGTCCCTCTATTTTCTAAATTAAGTAAATTACCTAATTAGCCTTATAAACTTTCATGTAATCGTTTTTAATCCTTTGACTTTCCAAATAGTAGTATATAATATATACCACTTTTATATTTTAAATTCTTTTACTCTTATAACCTTTCAGGTTTAAAACCCGAATAGCTTTGAATATATATATTTTTAGTGTGAAATAAGTTTTATAAGCGGTGTTAAGATTAGTTACCCATTTAAAACTCGGTTTCGTTGTCACCCATTTCTAAGTCATCGAAAAGTATCATTTAAATTCCCCCTTATCAAAGTAACCATTTGGCTCGTTAAATACTTTCCCAACCCATTTGGATTTGGCTGGAACGACCCAAAAGTTCGAAAGTACGCTATGGATTAAGCTTAGCGCATCAACATGCTCGGTCAAGTCAAAAATTATTCTTATTCTCACCAGCGGAAAGTCAACATTTGTGATAAACACTTATTTTATTTTTGCAATTTTTTTTAAATTTTGGCCTAAAATCACATTTTTTTTTTGGTAAAACGGGGTTACGTGAAAGACATAGACAAATGCAAATGGGATCAATCGATAGATTTCCCCCCTCATACTAGAACGATACATTGCCCTCAATGTGTGGGGGTTTGCCAACACTCCGTCATACTAATATCAGACGTAAGAATCACTAATATAAAAGGGGTCGTCACGTAAATCACAGCCGTTAATTAATTATGCAAAAGATTAAACGTTAGTCAATAAAATCAAGGATATAGGATTCCCAAAATAAGCATGCAAAAGGATGAAGACCGAGTGAGTGTTGGACAAAACCACGAGCACGAGAGTCTTCATAATCTGGGTAATCCTGACAAATCATCACAAATAACAAAAACACAAGATTGGAAGAAGCGAGCCCTCTCACGTCATACTTATTAGAAAATAGAAACAATACAGAAACACGGGTTGCCTCCCGAGAAGCGCTTTGTTTTTGTTAACCGAGTCGTGAGCCTGATTCGATCCCCCATACTTGATTTGGTCAAGGAGGATCGAAATGGAGATACTGGACATCCCAGATAGGAATGTCCCCTCCATAAATCATCATCGGGCTTTCATTAAGGAAATTATGAATGTTCTTGAAAGCTTTAAAGCCCCGATGAGATAAAAGATGAGGAGATTTCTCCTCTTTTGAAACAAGAATTCTAGGATTGAAAACTTGTCCCTCATTTTCGGGATGAAAAATGGAGGCAAAGTTTCAGCACTGGAGAAAGAAGGATCACTGATGAATGGATAGAAAATTTATTCCAGTGATAGAATCTATTTGATATGGACTTTAATAGAATTACCCGGATCGAAAGTCTTGTTTCTATTTCCGGAAGGAAAAGAAACTACAAGATCGGATCCGCTGAAATCAGTAGAAAGAGTGAAGTCTAAATCCAGATAAAGGGTGGGAAGGGTGGTTAAAACATTAGGCAGGTGAACTATAGGTTCTTCAAAAATATCTTCCATAACAACTCTAGTTAACTCGCCCGGATCGGGTTCAATATCAAAGTAGAAACAATTATACTCCGGTGGAGATATGATGTGAGCAAGTTTATCGTCGGACTTTTCAAATACAAAATCACTCTTATCGGCAAGCTGAAGTGAAGTATCAAAAAGATCAAAGTGAAACGAATCATACTTAGGAAGAGAAATATCAGCATGAGTAGTGGTACTGCCACTATTCTTCTCCTCCGTATGATCGTCATGGAAACTGAAGTTTTCATAAATTGGAAGAGAATAATCAAAGTGAGTAGTGGTACTGCCACTATTCTTCTCTTCAATATCAAAACTAAAAGTCTCAAGCTCAGGTAAAGAATCATTGATAAATGCTAAATTGTATATTAAATTTACCCGGGATTTTGCCAAATAAAAGCCAAAATAATGCCAAAAGAATAGAAAAATGTGTGCTTTTATGTCTAATGTGAAGGAAAGGATAAAAAGGACAAAAGTAAGCAAAAACAGTCAAAAACCGACAAGGAACGAAAGAGACAAGAAAAAGAGTGAAGAAAGAGCCAAAGATCAAAGCCGGATCAGCCGATACAGCAAGAAAGGCAGTCAAAGGTCAAAATAATGAAGCCAAGGACCAAAAGTGACAAGTGTTTAAAGTCTCAAAAGCTCATTTAGAGTTATAAAGTTCAAGGGACTTAATTTGACAAAAGATAAAAGTGCTTTATAAAAGAGAAAAAGGAAGAAGGAAAACACAAGGGCTAAAGTTGCTCATTCTCGAACTTGTGTTATAACTACATTTGGACGGGGCAAACACAAGGACCAAAAGTGCCAATTCTTCAAACATTCAAACAGACAGAGCGCGGCTAAACTCCTAACCAACCCATAACTGCATTTCCCGCCAAAACACTCCACAAACCCACTTCGCTTATTACCCACCCCCGCTCCTCTATAAACACTCGAATTCGTTCACAATCCTTCTCCACATCAAAACGCCCACGTGTCAACATTTGATTGGAAGGAACACATCACAAAACTCATCAAACGGCTTAGATTGACTCGCAAATGATCAAGGGCTAGGATTTAATGGAAGCTTCATGAATCTCTCCCCTCTCTTCTTTATTCCTCTATAAATAGCAGCTCTAGGTCTCATATTTCAGTTGTTGTTTTTGTTTTAAATTTCCACTTTGTATTTTTGTCATTTCTTTCAAGCTTTTAGCAAATAAGCTCTTAAGCTCTTGTACTCTTCTCTTCTAAGCTTGTACTTCTTCACTTGTGTAATACAATTCAGTTTACAAGCTTTATTGTACTTTGTTTTCAAAATTAAGTCGAATTTCACTCAATAAGCTTTTAATAAGCTCATTTGAGCTTATTACTTTTCATAAGCTCAAATTTAGTTAAAAGTCTGTTTTTAGCAATTCATTTACTTACTTTCATCAATTTGGATCAAAATCATGATCACTTAAGGATTTGTGTTCAATTTTGGAAGCTTAAAGAAGAAATAAGCTAATACTAGCTTATTGAGCTTATTGCTCAGGTTTAGAGGCAAGGTGCCATTTAGGAACACTTAAGCTTCTTCACTTGGATAGCTTAAGTGTGAAGACTCTTCAAATCTCAGGTTTCCTTTTCTAAATTTCATTTTAGCAAATATATAGCTTATATCAAATTGCTTATTTCTTTTGAATTTTCATGTTTAATCCTGTTTCACTTTTCTTAATTAGCTTGTAGATGTATTAGTTTTGTTCTGTTCTAGTTATAATCATTTCTAGTTCTCATTCCTTAAATTCTGTCATAAGTAGTGTAATAAGCCTAGTAGAGTAACTAGCTTATTTTCATTAATAAGCTTTAGGTTCTATAGTTTAAAAAGCTTAAGTAGGTTAAAATTAGAGTGAGTAGATAAAAAGAATAAACTGTTTTAGTTGATAAATAGATTTTAAGCTCAATCTAGCTTTGACAGTTTTAATAAAGGTGTGTTTGGCACTAGATGTTTTTGACTCCTAAAGTCAACTTCTCTATGTCAAAGTTGTTCATTCAGTTGTGTTAGGGTAGTATAGCAAGTTTTAAGCAGGTTTTAAAAGTTAGAGTTTAGTTTTATAAAGTTTAGAGTTTAAAAACTCATCATTTGCACCAGGGCAGTTTAAGAGTTAAGAGTGTTTAGAATTCAAATTCATTTTAAGCAATGAGAAGGTAATTTTGTGTTAGTAAACATTGTTATACATGTAATGAGTTAGTTAAGTTAGTCTTAAGTAGAGTTTCAATCTGTAATCTTGTTCCTTGCACACTGCATCAGCAAACAACAGCATTTCAAACTGTTGTTGCTTAATACACTTCTTGATTTCTTATTATTTTTTTTTTTTTTACTTTGGAAATTGTAGAAACCTTTTTATCTAGTTTTGATTAATAACATAGTATAGCATATATTCAAATTCAAGGCTTATAAGGTTTTCAAAAATAAGCCTTGTAGCTTTGTAGCAAAAGCTTATTGCAGAATTAAGCAAGAACTTTCATTTTTTTTCATTTCAATTTTCTTGTGAAATTTGTTAATTCTCAGTAAACTTTTGTTTAGGTATCTTTAGTGTACATCTTAAGCTACAGGTAGTCTCTTTTAGTTTCAAATTTTATCAAGTAATAAGCATAGAATAAGCCAAAATCCAAAACAGTCCTAAAACCACTACTTACTGTAACAGGTTTGAATTTGCTTATTTTCCAGCTTATTTAGTTGATAAAAATAGAAAGTGCTTTCATTAAAGTTGTAGAGTTTAAGCTCCTTAATAAGTTTGTAGTTTTAAGTTTTTTCTGAATCTCATTTTTCAATAAGCCAAAAATAAGCTAGAATCGTAGGGTCTGTTTTGCACTTTCTTCATAGTTCAGGGGCACCCGTTTTCACTATAGTGTAAATTTTCCCTAGTTACCCCGCCTACCCTTCTCTTTCCTTTCTTTCAGTTTCTACCCTGTCTTTTTAGTAATAATAAAATAGTTTTAAATTTTAGTTTTTAGTTTTATTAAAATTAGGGTTTGTGTTTTAATTGCAAAAATTAGGGTTCAATTAGTTGATATAATTTGGGGCTTTTTGTTCCATTATATTTCTGCATCATTTTAGCATCTTAAAACCATTTTTCTATATTTTTCTCATTTGATTTGTATTTTCTAGGAATTAAAATAGATTTTAGTTAATTTCTTTTACTTAGAAAAATCATAAAAATAGAAGACAAAAAAATATGTTGAAAAATTAAAATTCTTTTTGCATTAATTTTCTTTTTTAAATTCTATATTTCTAAAAATAAAAGAAAAATTTTAGTGTTAATTTTTAGAAAAATTTTATTTTTGATTAATTCATTAAATTTTAGAAATTCATAAAAAATTCAAAAATAGTTAAAAAATTCCAATTCTTTTTCCTAAAATTTTCATTTTAAATTTGTGATTTTTAGGTATAAAATGTGTTAAAAGTTATGCCTTAGATTTTAAATTTCAATTTTAGCTCGCATTTTTACATTTTGTGCATTTAAATTTCGCGCTAGTTAATTGTTTTTAATTCGTGCTATTATATTTTGTATGTAATCAATAATTCAAAAACCCTTTATCATTCTTAACTCGAATCCGAATTATTCCCAAATTCTCAATTCACGATTTCGTTGGGACACGACCCGAGGAAAAGTACTTCCCGGATAAAAATATACAAATTGTGTTTTCTTTAGTGAGATTTTTACCTTATATTTCTCTTGGTTGAGAAGTATTTTGGAAAGAAATTCTTACGGGATTAATACTATAAGTATATTAAATTTGTTTACTACACATCAATCATCAAGATAATAGAGAATTGTATTGGTCTCTTCCAAAAGAAAGTCACTACCCTCAACGGGGATAGGAAATGCGGAGAAAAATTCAATTATATCTTCATAATTGAGTTCTTCCGGAGGGCGAGGAGATGAGTTATCATATGATAATTTCTCAACAAGACGACTATCTCCCTCTGGATCAAAATTGGCTCCAGCAATTCCTGGTGGAATTGGATTGATAAGAGCGAGTTCACCGGCGAACTCCTCGAGAAGAGGATCAATCTTAGGAGAAAAATCGATGATAGAGTCAATGAGATAGTTTGTGCTATCAATATCTTCTAACACCTCATCATAAATCGGATACACGTCACTAGAAATGGATTCTACGTCAAATTTAAAAGGAAGGTTCGAGAAAACGTCCTCCTCCAGAATTGACTCGTCATCACTAGAATATTCACTAGAGGTAGTATCACCATAAGAATCAAAGAGAGGTCTAGAGAAAATCACACAATTATCATCAAAAACGTCGAGAGGAGAATCGTCAAAAATTGGCAAATCACACTCACTTTCATTATCAGAAGTAACCTTGGACTCGCTTAGGATATGAAAAAGGTTGTCAACACTAGACTCATTTTCTTCGTCCGATTCCTTTTCAGGAATAGTGTCAATATCCTCATCCTCCATTATGAGAGAGTCCTTAGGCTCTTCAATCGGGGAAGAAGTCGTGATTGCGTCAGGCGAAGGAGTTTCAGACATATCTGCATTCATAGAAATTATACTCTCCTCTCTAATTCGTCACGTCCGTTATCATCATCCTGGTAAATGAAGCTTTATAGGAGATCGGGCTTTTGATATAAAGAGTTAATTGTAGCTGCCTGCTCTTCTGCTAGCAATTCTGCAATACTCTTTTCTTCTTGTTTTTTCTGAACTTGCTTATTTGTCCCCTTTTCTTCTGCTTGTTTTGGTAGAATTTCATCAAGAAGTTGCAAATCTTGGATAAGTTGAAGTAGCAATTCTTGAATAATCCTTCGGTTTGATTTTTGCTCTTCTTCAAAAGCTTGTTTAACTTTAAGAAACCTCTCCTCAGCTAGCAATAAAGCCATAGACTTTTCTCAATGAGGTATATGATCATACTTCTTTAAAAAGGCTTGAATAGCTTCCATGAGAGTTTCTCGAGCTTGCAACATTTCTGCACTCGTTTCTTGAGGAGGTTGATGAACGACGGAATACTGCGGGGGTTGGATTTGGTTAAAACCGGAAGAATTAGAATTATATAAACTTTGGTTCATCGGTTGACGCTAAAAGGTCGCATGAGGACCCCCACGGTCTTCACAACAAAGATATTGATGTGGAAAACTGGGTGAAGTTTGTGGAAAATTATCAAGGTTTTGATTGAAGCACGGGTCCTAATTGTAAACAAACGAAACTTGTGATGGACAATCGTAACCATAATGAGCTTCGTTCTCACATAACTTACAAGTAGAACATGGAAATCCAAATTCATCACTCAGACTTTCACAAAAGACACAAATGAATTGGACGGATAATTCCATGAGAAACATAATATTTTTGAATTTTTTTTATTATTTATTTATTTATTAAAACAAACACAATATTTCTGGTAACCGAAAGTCAAAAGTACATGGTAGCTCTCTAGAATACGCGCAAAGAAGCGAAGGTGCGGGAAAGCGCGAAGCTATTAAAAACCTTCTCCTTTCGGGTCGAAGTTCGTAGGATCGACCCTCCTTATACCTCTCTTATAGTTTGTAATCCTAAAAGTGAGCCGATTTAACAATTAATAACTCGATTTCTTTTGTGGTTTTTTATTTTTTTTGGATTTTTTATTACTTTATAATATTTTTGTATTTTTTTATATATACAAAAATATTCACAAAAACAAGAATAACTTTCGAGGAAGGATCTTCAAAAAACAATCTTCACACGATAACTTGAAATTCGTAACACAGCCTCCCCGGCAGCGGCGCCAAAAATTAATCGTTGTCAATAGTATATATATATATAATATAGGTGAATTAGGGAAAAAACAACTCACAAATAAAATATAATTCCGGAAGCATCGATTTCAAAGGTGACCCCTTCTAGTCGTTTCTCGGGTCGTTATAGTTCTTGAGGAGGCGTGAATTAAACTTCGAGTTGACGTTTGTAATCGGGATTTTGAATAGATTAAAATTTTGGATTTGGTTTCTAAATCTACTAATGAAAACGCAAAAACACGCAAAGGAAAGCAACAATTAAAGCAGTTATGAATTAAACACGAAAAACGTTAACGGGATTATAAAAACGCGACCTAAAACCTAAAACATCAAATTTTAACCCTAGAAATGCAAATTTAATTTTTAAAAACCCTAAATGATAAAAGAAAATTTTAAAAAAAGGAATTATATTTTTTTTACTTCTATTTAATTTATTATGAATTAAAAATACCTTTAATCTAAATTAAATATTAAAAATACTAAACTAATTATTAAAATTCTGCAAAATTTAGGAAAAGTACTTAGCTCAATTAAAATCCTATGAAAAATAAAAATGACCCAACAACTTGTTTGAATAAGCTCGAAATAAGCAGATAAGGGCTGAAAGGCTTAATAATTAAAAAGGTGATAAAACAAATATGGGTGGGAGACTTAACGAAAAAGTCCCAATGGCGCAGATGGAAGTGAGGGTGTATGTTGAGGCTTGTGTGTGTGAAGGGTGAGGTCACAGGTTCAAAACCTGTGGCCTTTCCTTTTTATTAAACATTTTTTTTATTTTTTTTAAAAGCTAAAATTTAAGACCTAAATAGGAAACTATTGTAAAACAACTTTTTCTACAAACCACAAATAAGCTGATCTTCCATGCAGTACTGAGTATCATGGGGACTGCTGCAGATCTCGCATGAAGAAGAGATTTTGTTCACTTGAACATGTTGCTTAGGAGCAAGATGAGCTTCCATCAAGCGTTGGACTTGAAGATTAGGGTTTTTTTCTCTTCCCTTGAGGAGAGAAAAAGGAGATTTCCGGCCGCCCCAAAACCCAATTCGTCCATCTCAATTAGTTCGATCCTTCTTATTCATTACTCCTAGATCAATCACTTTGTGATCGTTGTAGGGTTTTAAGTAACTATGTTTTGAGTTTTATTATGGTTTTGAGGGGACTACGGTCTGAATGCTTTGTCATTTAACACCCTATATATCTTGGTGGTTTGTGTGGGTTAGTGGTCGTCGCATCAATCCTTCATGGGGATCGATTTTGGGACGTTTATGGCTCCTACTGCTTATTGGAACCCTAATTTAGGGATTTAGGTCGTTTAATCTTGTCGATTGATCTATCCATCTTGTTATCGAATCCTTTTCTTAAGAATTTGATGTGGTTGTGCGGCTCTCTTGGGTGTTAGCTGCTGTTATAATTGAAACCTTTTCTGATGATAGGGTTTTAAGCATACTAACCCTAAAAACGGCTCCTATGTATCCAATTCAAACTCTATTTGTTCTTTGTCTTTAGATCATAAAGATTTAGGGTATTTGATCAACTAGGGTTTCGAATTACATTCTTTTTAGGGTTTTTATTGCTATTGGTTCGTTAACGATCACCTTGGGTGGTGTTGATCGTTTGGTTTATGCTACATGGGATATGATCAATGTGCTATCCTTAGGGATAGTCATATTGATCTTGATTACTTGTGATGTGGTTCGTCTGCTGGGTCGAAACCCTAATCTTTAGGGTTTTTTTTCATTGGATAAATATGGTGTTATTTGTAAGCTGCTGGGGTTGTGATGATTAGGAACGTAACCCTAGTTATTTAGGGTTATTTTTCGTTCATGTATTCGATACCTGCATGTTGGTGATGGGGGTTGTATTAGGTATCTTTTGATAATATTATCATGTCCTCATGCTTCATGATTTCCATGGAAGGTTGTTAGGGTTGGGCTGTGGTTAAAAATCCTAATTTGGGCTGGTCTTATTGATGTAATTGCATGGGTTTGCTGTGGTGCTACAATGATGACATGTACTATGTTTAAGACATGGTATATCGGCATGATGTGATTGTGAATCTGGGTTCCATTGTATGGGTTCAACAAGATCATGAGGCTGCTACTCATGGGGAGGTGATTGAGGATGTTCTTGAACCACTACGAGTGGTTGTGGGATTTATTTCTATTGGAAGTTCATGCATATGTATGGAGAGTTGAGGGTAATTTACCCTTGAGTTGCTGCTGAATCACATATGGATGCTGATAGGACATTGAATGTGTGGGAAGAAGATGTGGGTTTATGGCTGGTCTATTATGGAACAGCCTGGTACATGTCTTTTTCTTTTGATTCGATTTATATGGAAGTTAGCTTGAAAGCTATTTGGAAGACGCTGTTGAAAATTTGCTGAATGGTCAATGCTTATTATCAATGTCTACACAATTTGTGTTGAGCTTTTGATGAATCGTTTTCAGGAGCTGCTGTAGCCATCATTGATGGCTTAGAATTAGGAAGTTGCTTTTTGCTCCTTTCTTTGGTTGTAATAAGAATGGTTGTGTCATTCTTATTTTAGTTAGTTGGTTAGTAGCTTGGTTAAGCTTGTTCATGATTTTGGTTTGTCAATCTCATGTTGTTGCCCATGTAACTGGCTAGGGTGTAGGACTTCACCTACATCTTTTGTACTTAAACGCTTTTTGGTGTAATACATTTACCGAGGAAACCCTTTACCCAAAAAAAGCGTTAGACTTGATTTTCAAGCTCGATGAGACGGTGGTCGGATGTATTATTGACATCTTAAGGCAAAGAGATTGCCTTGACTAGTTTAGCGAAGCCCCTTGGGTCGTTCCAACTTTCGTTGTCATAGAAGGCGAGGTCCTCTAAGAGTGCATAGGATTCTTCGGCATTTCTGTCATGAAGCTTACCACCGGCCGACTGATCGATGGTTCGCCTTGTGACGGGATTGACATGGTCATTAAAGATTTAGACTTGGAGCCAAAGATCAATGCCATGATGAGGGAATTTTTGGAGTAAGTCCTTGAAACGAGTCCATGCTTCAGAAAGAGATTCTCCTTGATGTTGTTGGAACATCAGGATGTCGTTACGAAGTTTTGCAGTCCTTACAGGTACAAAGAATTGAGCAAGGAAACGAGTAGTAAGATCCTCCTATGTCGAGATGGATCCTGCTGAAAGATGTTTAAGCCAATTGCTAGCTTGATCGCGAAGGGAAAATTGAAATAAACTATACTGCGTGCTTTCCTATTTGCACATTGAAGGTCAGAGTGATTCCACAAGTTTTAAGAATCCTTAAGATATTTGGTTTTTGAATTCCTCGGCACTAGAAGTCCGTGGAATGAGCATCCGCTTTGCACCAATCAGATGGTGTCGGATCAAAGAGGCATGTTGTCCCAGTTGTAGGATACCTCTTGTTGGATCCCACTTCAATAGATCGAATTCCTTAAGCTTGTTTAAGGTTTAGTTATATTAGATAAATCTAACATAACTATAGTAGAAACTTTGTTAAGTGTATTAAAGATTATGCGGAATCTAATTTTTAATATTAGAAGAATTCTTATTGAAACAGTAACACAAGATCACAATTTAACAAACAATAAAAGCTCCAATATTATTAAGAATAATACGAATACTCTCCTAGTATCAGGGTTACAAAACCTTGAAGCTATGAATAACACTTATCAAATCGTAAAACAACATATTAAACTCTATACCCTAGGACCTTCTTTTATACACCAAGGAGTCCTAGTCGATTTACAATATATTCCTAAGACTTAGAATATTCTCTACAATCTATTCTATAAATAACTAATACTTATCACGTAAGTAATCTTGATCTCCAAACAATCTTTATCCTTTCTTCTGTCTTTATCCTTTATCTGACAGTAGAAACTCTTTCACCAGTCTTAATATTTGAGCAGTAGTAACTTATACACCAACAACATTAAATGAGCACAAGCAGTAGTAACTACTTAGAATATTTTCTTCAATCTTCACCAGCAGTACTAACTTTACACTAGCAGCACTAACTTTATACTAGCAGTACTAATATATACTAACAGTAGTAATCGTGAACTAGTAGTACTAACATTATACTAGCAGCACTAACTACTTAGCATATTTTTCATTAAAGTTAATGAACAACACTAACTTTAGCTTAGCAGCAGTAACACAAACCTGAGCAGCAGTAACTCTAATATCATAAAGAAGTCTTTTAATCCTAACAATCCTCCCCTAAACTTGATATTTATCTCCAAAATCATCAAGTTTCTTCATTAAAAGCTTCATTAATCACCAGGAGGATGCTTCCAAACACTTCATTGATTCTTAACTTGTTTTGTAAGAAGTTTAAGAAGCTGATATGCCATTTCACTAAAATGATCACATTGAAGCTTCTTGTTTAACATATCAGTAATTGTAGCAGTTGTAAGGGGATATCTCTTTTCTACCAGCATGTGAATATGCATATGTTGCATCCTTAAGGAATGAACTCAACAGGAGTCATATAGCTTCCTATCCAACACTCTGTAATCCTGTTGATTCTTCCATACTTGATCTTCAACACGTGGTTCAAACATTGTCTTCAAATCTCCATATAAAATCAAATCTAAGTCCTCTACTGGTCTTGTTGATCCATATTTAGCTTTTACCAACTTCCACAGATTTTCAAAATCTTCCCTGTCAAAGCTTTTGAGCATATGACTAAAGACTAAGTACATCTTTGAACTTTCATCATCTTTGATTATCTGGTAATATTTTTTCTTTCCTTCTTTATGAATCTTACATCAACAATGCTTGGAGGCTTAGTAGCCAAAGGAATAGCATAAATTGCTACTTCCTCTTCATCAAAAACAATTTTCATGAGCTCTTTAATCTTAGCTGTTTCTTGATCATCATCCACTTTAGCTGTTTCTTGAACATCATCCACCTTTTGCTTTTTAGTGACCTCTTGTTCCAGCTCATCTCCTGCTCTCTTTGAACTACCCTCTACCAAGTCTGTTCTAAAGTCAACAAATGTATTCACCAACTTGAAAGCTCTATCAAACATCTTCTGAATAGAATCAAAAGATTTATTCTTCAAGTCTTTGGGCTTCTTTCCTTCCATATTCTTCAGGTAAGTACACATGATTTTCTTTGTTGAGCTTGAGTTGGTGGTTTGTTCCTCTTCTCTTCTGCTTTTTTAGCTGCAAAATGTTTTCTTCTTTGCTCTAAGAATTTTAAAAATAATCTTGTCTTTTCTTCATCAGTCAATTCTCTTGCTTCTTGCTTGAGCGTGCATTCTTGAGCCAACTTAAACAAAGCTTCAACTTTAGCCTGAATATCATCCCATTCTTCAGTCAGTGCAACATTGGCTTCATATTTCTCCCTTGCAAGTCTCTCCTCTTCATCAAACTCAGCTTGTAACTTTAAAGCATTTTCTTCATCAAGACTGATTAGATCTTTCTTCTTTGGTTTCACAGGTTCTTCTACCAATATTCCTTTGCCTTTGTCTTGAACTTTTGCCTGTGATGATTATGAAGAATTTGTTGTTGTTGTTGTAGATGTACCCAGCTCAGTAATGACAATTCCTTTCCTTAGAGTTGGAATTGTAGTAGTTGTAGCAGCACTAACCTTTATACTAGCAACACTAACTGGTACACTTGGCTCTTCTACAACATTGGCTTTTACCTTGGGTTTTACACTTTTCAAAGCATCAAGCGCTTGATCCAAAGTAACTTCATCAACAGTCAAATTCACATCTTTAGTAGCAACTTCTTGTTCTGCTAACACCTCATCACCAGTCAAAGTGTTTACATCAAACATATCAGCATCATCTTGATCATTAACCAGGGTAATGTCTTCATCAGCATCAATAGCATTTATCCTCTCCTATTTAGATGCATCCTCACCCAAACTTTCTTTATCTCCAGAGGATTCCACCCTAGCTGTAAGACCAACTTTGTATAACCTTTTAAGCCCATGAGTTCTTGACCTCTGTTATAAATACAAAAAAGTGTCAGTCGCTTCCATTATAGATAGTCGTAGCTCGTACTAAGTTGTAAGGTTAAGTTAGAAAGCTAACCGAGCTCAAGGCCCATGGACAAGCCCACTAAGGGTCCATGGCCGGCTAATGTAAGGCATATATAAACCCTCTCCATGGTGTTGGTTGTTCATTTGTCACATTTTCACTAAGCTAATATTATTATCTTTCTTTCTCTCTCTACGTGTTCATCCAACCATCTTTCTCTCTCTAAAACTCTAAGTGAATCAATCCATACTTGTGTTAAGATTATTCTACAATTGGTATCAAGAGCCATAGGGTGTTTGCGAAGGTTTTGTGTGCGTTTTATATACCCTTTTATGTTCGTGTCTTTGGTTCGATTCCATCAAAAGGTTTTCACCTTTTGAGGGTTTAAAAACTATAAAGCTTTTAACTTTCTTTCTTATTTATCTTAGTTTAGACTAGAAGTACAAGAAAATCTTTCAAAAACCATAAACACATTAATCTTTTTGATCTTTTGGTTAAAAGAGGGTTTGTACCAAGAATTTGATTTCACAAAATTTTCATTTCAAAAACATTAAAGTTTATGTTTTAAGTTCTAATAGTCATTAATAAATTAAGAAGTACAAGAAAAATCGGGTAAAAATGTCAAAAAGTGAGTCTTTTTTAAGATTTTTGATTGTTGAGTTTCGTAGTAGTTCAAGCGATTTATACATTCCTTAAGGGGAATTATACGAGCTTATGTGTTCAGGCGAATTATACTTGTCCCTTAAGGCGAATTATACGTAGTTACTTTGTTCAGGCGATTAATACGACTTCCCTTCAGGCGATTTATACGCGTTACTTTGTTAAGGCGATTTATACACTCTGTTTAACAAAGGCGATTTATACACTCTGCTAAAAAAAGAGGCGATTTATACACTCTGTTTAACAAAGGCGATTTATACACTCTGCTTAACAAAGGCGATTTATACACTTTGTTTTAACAAATGCGATTTATACATCCATTTTTGTAAAGGCGATTTATACATTCCTTTTCTAAAGGCGATTTATATGTTTATATTTGCAAGGGCAATTTATACGTTTTTCAAGGGAGAACTATACACGTTCATTAGGAGAATTATACGGTTGTTCTTTGATTTGTAAAATCCCATGAAAACTTGGTTTCCCAGTTTATCAAGAATTGTAAAATCCCGTGTATTCCAAAAGCCTTATACTCATTAATCAAAACTCACTTTAACACAATAACCTCCAATCACTGTCCGATCATTTTAATCTTATCACATTGAAATGGATCCAATTATTTCACTTGGACAAAAGAATACTCTTGCTGAGTACATGATACTCTCCGGTGCTGACAATCGTCCACCTATGTTGGACAAAGACCTGTATGATTCTTGGAAAAGTAGAATGGAATTATACATACAAAATAGAGAACATGGAAGAATGATACTTGAATCAGTTGAACATGGTCCTCTCATTTGGCCTACGGTTGAAGAGAAAGGTGTGATCAGAACAAAGAAATATGCTGAATTATCTGCGGCTGAGAAAATTCAAGCTGATTGTGATATGAAAGCTACCAATATCATTCTTCAAGGTCTTCCTGCTGATATCTATTCACTTGTGAATCATTACAGAGTTGCCAAAGATTTATAGGAAATGGTTCAATTACTAATGCAAGGTACATATTTGACAAAGCAAGAAAGAGAATGTAAGCTGTATGATGCATTTGATAAGTTTACTCACATCAAGGGGGAATCACTTCATATGTATTACTTGCGATGTTCATATCATTAATGATATGAACATCTACAAGATGAAAATGGAGCAATTTGAAGTTAATACCAAGTTCTTAAACAGTCTTCCACCTGAATGGAGTAAGTTTGTAACTAATGGTCCAAGCTGAAAGCTTGTAAAGATTTGCATACTCCAACTTTGGATTCAACTTCATGCATACATGAAAAACAAAAACCATTGCAAATGAATCTGTCATATGCGAAGAACGCAATTCAAGATCCACTTGCATTCGTTGCAAATCAGCAGATAACACCACCTCACTTCAACACTTATCAATCTCCTTACAACAATCCTCAACCTCAACAATGGTTTTCACCATCACAACAATTTTCACAATCACAACATGCATCAATTCAACCCAACTCAAACATTACTCATCTCAATAACCATCACAAAACCTCAAATTCAATCATTCACATCCACCAGTACATACTTTTTCATGTCTAATGATTCATCAAATAACCTCTACTGTTTCCACAGTAATTCCACAAGTAGCATAAACATTCACCTCAAGAATCTACACAACCTATGACTGAATCACCATTTAGAGACTCAGGTTTTGCTGTTCCTGTATTTTCTCCTGGAGATGATCCGATTGCTTGTCTCAATAAAGAAATGGCATTTCTAACGGCTGTAGCTTCTTCAAGGTTTCCTTCTACCAATAATCAGCTCATAACTTCCTCTAATCTAAGAAACCAGGCCACTATTCAAGATGGTCAGGTTACCATGCAACAAGTTCAGGGGAGACAAGGGCAAAATTATTATGGTACAACATATAAGGGCATTGCTACTAGTTTAAGGGGAAATACAACAAGTGGACAAGCTAGAGTTGTTAAATGCTACAACTGCCAAGGTGAAGGACATATGGCTAGGCAATGCACTCAGCCAAAGCGACCAAGGAATGCTGCATGGTATAAGGAGAAAGCAATGTTAGCAGAAGCTAAGGAAGCTAGACAAATATTGGATGAGGAGCAACTCACATTTCTTACAGATTCAGGAATTCCAGCAAGTCAAGCTTAGACAGTCATTCCTCATAATGCTGCTTTCCAGACTGAGGATCTCGATACTTATGATTTTGACTGTGATGATCTCTTGACTGCACAAGCGGT
>BQNB010018496.1:0-15000 GCA_026074375.1 Tanacetum coccineum | reverse complement strand
TCATAAGAGAATTCATAATCTATTTATAGAGAGCAAGGGCTTGGTGTGTGCTTGTTGTGTGAGGAGAAACCTTAAGAGCTAATCTTGGCCTTCCATCTCTTAACCGCCACAAATCTAAATCAATCTGAGCCCTTCATTTGATCACCACATCATACTAGCCAATCAGAATGCTTAGGATTGCCAACGTGGCTTCCTAAGTGTCAGAGGGTGTCAGACGTTAGAAACAATTGAGAGAGTGGGATTAGGTAAAAGGGGGTTTACCCTGCGTGTGTGTTGTGTAAAAGAAAGGGAAAAGAGGTAAACGATATATACGGTAACTAGGGTGCGTTTGATATGTTTGACTGGATCAGTTTTAGGCTTTGACTTTGATGTGGGATCGTGAGGACATTAGATAGGAAATGGGTTTTAGGTTTATAATAAATGGGGTTAAGGCATATGGTATTATGGTATAACCCTTAATGGGCGCCTCGGTACCTTTAAAATGGTAACAAGTAGGGCCAATTAAGAATGTATACGCCCGCTTTTGGCTTATGTTTGATTGTTTTCGTACTCTATTCTCCAATCGCGTGCCTGGTTTTGTTTCCGTATTGACCTTTCCTTTTTGTCCTTTTGTGATAAATCCATACCGCAAGACACGCATTCAAAACAAACAATTATCAATGGCAATTTTTCTGTATTTATTGGTCATTATTGGTCTTTTTAGCTTATTTTATTAGGTAAAAGGTATGTGTATTTAAGCACGTACCAGTCTCACAAGTTACAATTGAAGTTTGTTTGAGTTATATCTGAGTTTTTTTATAAATTAAAGGTATGTTAATTAGAGGTTTTGTTTGTATGTTTATACCCAATTTTTAATGGAGTTATAATTGATCGTCATAATTTTATTTTATGGTTTTGTTAATTTCGTTTTATCTATTGATTTTGAGCAGGTGAAGTGATGGGAAGGTGACACTTGAAAACTGAACGGTGGAACATAACATTTTGTGGTGCCATGGCGTTTCGTGCTCTGTTGGTGACTGCAATTTATGGTTTTTCGAAGGAATTGCTTTTGATTTGCTGGAATTCCCATAGGTGGTCGAAGCTTCATGATACTGGGAATGAAGGTATATCTGAGGTTAGAAATTTTGTCATTAATTTAGGATCATTATAACATATGATTTGGTGTCTGGCTATATATTAGGGTTGTTGGCACAAGGGTGATAATTTCTTTTCTTATTTTAGCTTCGGAAATTTTGTTTGTGGCATAAGGACTCACTGAGTAATGCAAGCTTAATGTTCTGGAATTAAAGGAATGCTCATCTTATATTCAAATCAGATCCTATTGAGAAACCTTGATTTAGAGGATGCATGCCATTGATGTATGAGCAAGGTCAAACGACTTGTATTTTGGTTTTAATATTTGAATATTCTGCCTAAGTTGAGGTACTGATTTCGAATATTTATACTTTACGTGTTACCAAGTTTCACACTAGAAGCTTTTCACTACTTTGAATATTCTCAGAGTCGTTTTGAATCTATGGTATTGATGTGAGGAAGTATGGTGCTATGGTTAACCTAGATAGTAGAAACCTGAGGACCTGGTGTTACACTTTGGTTTTAAGGTTTTGAATATGTTATATGAAGCTCGCACAAATGTTAATAGATTTACCCAAAGAAAATTAGACAATTTTACATTTATTCTTTGTGTTGCTATTGTTAAAAGGTTTCTTGCTTTCTGATGTTAATGTCATATGCAGGCTTCATTCGGGTTTCGATGCGAGTGAAAGTGGTGACACATAGGATTACTATGTGAGAAATGTCATCAACTATTGTTCAAGGTTTTTAAAGGCCGAAAGATATAAAAAAAACAAGTAAAGCAGACGAGGGTCGGAGAAAGGATTTTGAGGTTAAGGTGGTTGCAACGAGGTTGTTGCAACAACATTTCACAAATAGTAATCCTATGTGTCATCACATTCATCTTCTTGGTTTTTGATGGTTTGTTTGCTCATTGAGTAGGTTAGGTGCATTGTGGCAAAAAATCAAGAATGCTCTCAGTGTGTTTCACTAATTGGTGAGGAGATGGGTGGGTGGATAGCGGGGTAAGTATTTTTAGAGTAATAAACTTGAAAACCTGATATTTGACACTTATGTAGAGCGGAAGCTAATTTGAGTATTACTTCATGATCATAGGCACAATAAGATAGAAAGAACGATTCTCAAAAAAGGCATTTTTAAAAAGATAAGTTTATCATTTATTAATTCATCAGAGTTTATAACGCGAATGGATGGTACCATATACATTTCAAAACATATACTAGTTGAAATGATAACAGGTTGAGGACGTCCTCAAAGTCAATGCCACTCGTTGCACCAGTTAGTTTCCCTCAATTACTTAAGGATAAATTATGAGTCTAAAAGGGTGAACACAACGGTTGAGTGAAATTCACATTGTTTGTAATGTAATAGTTGAATACAAGTTATTGAAAATGTAATAATTACAACGAATACAATTATCATGGGAAAAACAATATTATATTATTGCACTAAGATCATGACATCGAAGCCTTAAGTAAATGTTATTCCATTAAGTTGTGGTGTCCCGGAGGGGTGCTTTGCCAAACACCGGGAAGTTACTCGAATGAAATGCATCGTATTTGAATGGTAGTTTGTTTAGGTGACCTAACACGTCGGGGATAGGTAAGTTCAGTCCCAATTAGATTCTATTCACAGGCATTCGCGCTTACTCAGCAGTACGTTCGGTTTAACAAATAATTACGGTTCCATGATAGTGGGGCCTTAGGAAAATTATGAGTGTACTTAGGCAATAATACATCAGGTAGCATACAGTTGAAAACACCTGTATTATGGTTTATAGCTTGTATCTCTACCCACAGAGTTTCGGAAAACATGTAAAGTGGGACTATGAACCTCCTTGATAAGGTTGTTGAATTGATTTGAAATTTAATTCAAATAAGAGTAAACGGCCTCGTCACGCAACCTCAGGTAATATGTGTCAAGTCTTAGTTTGATTATACTTCAAAGCTTTATTGACGTTAATTTAGTTCATTAGTTTATGAAAACATCGTAACACTGTTCGAGCTATCATAATCCAGATGTCATGTAGTAAATGTTTGAGGAGCTAGGACGTCTTTATAATTCGTAAATCCTCAGCAGATCATGCAAAAGTTCTACCCAAATGAAAACCCTCACATGAAATTCCCTAGATAGTAACGTGATAGGTTTATTGATTAAATGATAAGATTTTATCATTTTAGTTTCTTCAAAGCTAGTGGGAGGATTAAATTATGTTATGATTTTATAACATAATTGATTTTATAGTTGTTTCGAAACAACGAATGATACGGACAAATGTGTCAGGTTTTAAATAAAAATCGAATTCGTCTTTATATTATTTACATATATTTTTATAATTTATATAAGGAATATCACTATTTTATACCTTAAAGATGCAAAATGGCAATTTATATACCCTTGGGTTATATTATATTTACAAAGTTTAGTCCATTTAATATAACTTTTAAAATCCTTTAGACCTTTAATTTTAAGATATGACAAAAAAACCCTGAAGTTTAACTTTAGAATAATTAAAATTCAGCCCTTTATTATAAGTTAAAGATTTCAAATATATACCCCTTTGCATGAAAACATTTGCGAGTTTAGTCAAAAAACTATAATATTGATATTTTTGATTTAGAAATCAATTTTTGCAGGTTATAGCTTATTAGAATAAGCTAAAATAAGTTAAGTTTACGAGCTTATAACTTATAGAAAGAGCTTGTGTACATGAAATACCAAAATGGGTTCGTTTGGTTTAGGAAAATCAAACCGTATGGTTTTGTTGGTTCAAGGCTTGAACAAAGGACTTACAATGATTAATAAAGCTTAATGAAAGATCTAAAACGAAGCAATAGGAGCTTATAAACAAATAGGTATAATGCGAGAGAGATTCTTTAACGCATAGAATACTATCTGTGAATTGTTGTTACGGTAGATTTGCTGGATCACTTTCTCGAGTGTCTCCTTCCTCTTCTGTCGTGCTTCCTCCTGAGCATTACTAGCACGATCCTCCGCATCCTCACACACTTGTCTAATCTGAGTAATCAGTTCGTCCACAGATAGCGTCTCCAACGAACTTTCCTCAACTCGGGGCTTCACATCCCACAGTGTCAAGAAGGCTTCTAACTCCTCCAAACAAGCATTTGGGTAACGGTCCATGTCTTCGAGAATGGTATGCAACTGTCCTCTAAGGCGCATCATGCATACGGTCAAGACTGTCTCAGGAACAGGCACCGAACCCTGACCAGTTTCCGTCCTGTAGGCAGTTAGAGCTTCTTCTCTCTGGGTGGGGTCCGTTTCAGCAATCATCCGCTGGTAAGCAGCCATCGAGAATGGGGATGAAGGTGAGGGTGGTGGAGTAACAGGATCAAGTTGATAATCATCAAGGTTAATAGCATAAATTCTGGCACGTTCAGCAAGATTTGGCTCAAGGGGCAAAACAAATATACGAGCGGTACGTCTAATAGTTGGGGAAAATGATGGTACGGATGGCAAAATAAGTAATCCGAGAGTAGGACGTCTCCTGTGACACACCTGGAGAAGTGTGTCGGAATATGGAAATTAGAATTTGGTCTAGAAAGGTCACACTATTGACTTTTTAGTTGACAAATGGTACTTTGGTATTATTTTTTTTTCTGTTTTGAAAAATGAAGTTTGATTTGACAGGATTTTAAGAAGTCAAGAACATAAATCCTATTACCTCTTTTAAATGTGAATGTCTTTTAATAAGGCGTGTATATATTTTGTAGGGCCATAGGTGCAGTCGTGTATAGAGTACCTGAGCTCAAAGATGACCAAATTCTAAAAATAAGCCTCAGATTTTTAGACACTGAAGATACAACAACTATATCACAGGTTTCGGTTTGCTGTTCACTTTTCATTTGTCAGCCATCTCATTTCTTGAACGTTTACATAATCCTTTTTAATCGTTACAGAAATATGGAGGTGGTGGGCATCGAAATGCAAGTTCATTCATGTTAAGCTGCGTTAAATACAAGAAATGGAAGGTAGCGTGTACCAATAGTTTTCAACAAACCATAGCTAGCAAGTATATAGTAATAAACTAGCAAGTGGTGACTGCATAAAATGCGTACGGCAGAATGAGATATACCTCAGGATATAGCTCGAGCTCGATTTCTAACGTACAAACCTATTAGAAAGATTACCATGACCCGATACCATAAACTCGAAACTTTAAATCAGACCAAAACGCCAACCAAAACGTGTATGACCCACGACCAAGAACCACAAGGCAAAAATCACACCAAACTATCATCATTGACTAGACCACCAGACTTCATCCACGAAATATAACCACGGCGAGAACGACAACCCAGTATCCCCAGACTAAGACCAATGCTACTTGACACCGCAATCACCAGTGCTCAACACTAGAACCACGAAAGTGCCTAACACCACAACTACCGCTACTTGACACCACCTCCAAAACTACACGAGACCACAACCACTACGATCTAACACCAAAACCAGCTCACCCCACATCAGCTACTACTTGACACCACAACCAACACAACTAATCCCACGATAACATCACTACTGGAACATTTAATTTATTCTGAACCATGGCCCCCAAAAACGACCATCAGGACGATGACGATCTGAAAATAAACGACCACCACAACATAAAACCCAAAAAAACAAGATGACCCGAAAGACACAAAAAAACAACATGAAACTCTGGTTATTTTTTATGATTCTAAAAGCATGTTTCTCATACTGAAATTGTGGAGCCTTGACTTGATTTCTTTAGCTTTATACCGCTTGTTTGAATTTGAAGTTATTTGTCACGTCCAACTTCCATTCGACACTTGTTTCCTTGTTGCAGCACCAACGGAACACGCGGCCTAAATACCCATAGTGATTGCGGTAAGTAGAATACACTTTTGTCTTTACATTTAAGCTTTGCTTATGTATTTATGTATGTAGAGAAATATTGCCACATTCGAGATCTCCGGTATATGTTCAAATAATCATTGTTAAGAATTTTTTGCCAGTGTCCTCTTCTTGATTGAGCAGGTTGTTTCGCGGTTCCCACCTTCTGTAAAAAGGGAGTTGTTTCGTGGTTCCCATCTTAGCCTCATGTTTCATTTAGTTCATACGCAGCCATCACCGAATCACAAAAGATGACCCACGAATCCTATTTAGTTTACTAAAGCACAAACTCAAACCCACTTGAATGAAGAACCAAAATCATTTTCGGCTTAAAAAAAATTAAAAAATAATTTGCCAACGGCGCGAGCACCGGAACGGTGCGCCGTTGGGTTTTCTTGCACCGTTGAACGGCGCCAGCCAACGGCACAACCGCTCCTCCCACTCTAAAGCAGATGAATATGGATTAGGTTCTGTTAGGAAAACGGTATTCATTTATACCTGTTTACAGTTTTAGCAAACATTTTAGTGAAAAGTAGTTTTAATACCCGTGCACGCACGGGGTTTTGACATAAATTTTAATTATTATTTCCGGTTCTGACTCGCACTCACTCATTTTGTTATTCCTACTTCTGAGTTGTAAAGTAGTTAACTACAGAAGTAGAAATATGTCTTTGTCAAAATTTCTAAAAAATAAATATCACAAAAATGCATATTCGTCATGAAGTATAAGAAAGAAGTCAAAGAACTAATAGTGAATAAATAGGAAGGTTATCTCGCGATCACTTAATAAGCTCATTATTTTTTCACAATTTGCGAAATACAAAAATGTATCTTCCCTTTAAAAAATTAATTCGTTGAACATAAGTATCATGGTCAGTGTAGTCCAGATTCTCTTGTTCATATAGCATCAACACTATCTTCGTCAGTATATTTCTTATCATCTTCTATATGGAAGTTTTTATGATATTCTCTTGATTATTAACAAATGCATCTAGGTTAGCATGCTCGAGCATGATAATAACAGTAATTAAAATATGCAATCAATAATCCAGAGATATGGATATCTTTTTATAACTTTAACTAACGGTAATCAGATGACTATTTACGTTATCTAAAGAAGGTGAGCCCTTGACTTAGATATATGCGGCCTGTTGGTACATGTGGCCGTTTCCGAATCATTTCCATTACCACACCCAAAATGTTTATGTAGTGATTTCAAACCTAAGACCTCAACTATCTCCATAAAAGTTGGAGTAAAATTCTCCAGAATTGATTCGTATTTTGCACTATTGGATCTCCAGAATTGATTCGTATTACAGAAACAAAATCAAGAGAAATATGCATTAACTAAAAGTAGTGCAAGTATACAAACAATCAGCTAATGTAAAGTCAAAAAAACCACTTCTTCAAAGCACTAAAGAAGCACCAGAACACTCGAGCTGAATAAGAACGCTTAGATCTTTCACTGCACATATGGTCTTCATTCGCTAATCTACTGGCCCATCTTCTCGTATATAGAACTCACTATATGGTGAAGAATCTTCGAGCCTATATAACCTGAAAAAGATATTCTTGTTAAACATAGATTTGACTGAATAAGCCTAATACAACAGTAATTGTTGAAAATGGAAGTTTATAATAATAAGACATAAGATTTAAAGAAGCCCGTTGCAACACCTGAAGTCGGGCCGAATAGTGAAACTGGTTCACCCTAATTCGAGCCGAATAGTGAATGGGTCCGAAAGTTTTTATGCGCCCAATAGCCCATCAAAAGAAAAATGTTGTCACGTCACCTGCCCATTTTAACCGGGGCAACACATGTAGCTTCCTAACATTGTTCGAACAATTCTTTGTTCTTTTAAATAAGATTTATGATTGCTATTTTGATAGCTATCACCATTTCCTCTTCCTCTATATAAATGTTGTTTGTTTATAGGGACACGTGCATGTATCAAAGTTCCATCCAGTGCGCCGACATCTCCCTACATAAACGAAGTTAGTATTCAAAATATAATGTGAAAGAAATTATCACATAACTAAAAGAGTATCATTACCTTAAAATATTGTCGTAGTTCCTATTATGGATCGAAAACGGTTGGTTAAGATTAATAGTTGTTGGTTATTATAATCACTTTAGACAAAACCCACCTTTTAGCCAACTCTTCATGAAAAAACTTATGGATTGTTTGAGTTGAATGCTAAAATCTGTTTTTTATGACGACATACCGTTGATTGTGACATAACATAGCCATTTTTTCTTCATTGAACATGTTTGCTCATCTTTAACCACTTCCTTTTACTCTAAAAGTGTGCAAAGATGGATAAAGGAATCACATGACATGCGTAGCAACTCAAACACATGTCTATCTTTTCCTTGCAATAACTCCATGTAATTGATGACATGGCTTGCTGAATTTTTAATCTCTTTTTCTTTTCCATTTTCCTTATCCGTAAATTGCGAAGTTATTATTCATTAGCTATAATGAGTGCTAAGTTGTTGATTATAATTCCATAATGAGTCATGTAGATTACGATATAAAAAAAATAAATTACGCTTTAAAAATACTTTAAAATATTAAATAATGATTAAGTATCAAATACAAGAAGGGTTCGAAATTACCAAAACATAACCAACCATCCACATAAGGGTTCAAAATACGATACACATAAACCACATAAAAGGTTCACGACATAAATGTCTAAAAAACACATTAGAGTTTCAAAATACGTAAACATTAAACACATAAAAGACGCACCTCCCTATTTGAATTTTCCATGTTGTTACTACGTTAACTCGATCCACCCTTCAAACGTCAGGTTCCGAAGGCAATTTCATCCACATCTCTCGCATCTCTCTTGATTGCCTAAATATATTAAACGTCACTAGAAACACGGGATCTGTCGATCGTAACCCAACTAATTTTAGCTTCTCATAACATTACTTAGTTGTCGGCCCATCTGTGGTTTTAACTATATGTCTTAGCGCAAATTGTATATAAACCATCCAGTCATCCATGGTACCACGAGAGGTCTTTGCTTTTTTTTCATAGGTCGAAACATCGTATATGGATCTTGTGTGCACGAGAGTTCACATCGTAATCGTCATAATCTTTCATCAACAACTACATTCAAACAAAGCCTCAAAGGGTCATGTCCATAGTAAGTGCTCAATCCACGTTCCCTAATAGCCGATGCTCTAGATGCTGATGCCTCAGATGCCGATGCCCCATACACAGACGCAGATGCCCCAAACTCTGTATTGGTCCATTGACCATCACCATTGGCAGAAATACTTTGAAATACAATTTTACACAGATCGGAGTAAGGTAATGGTTTCGATTGCAAAGATGCCGCCCTTTTATGAATCTGTACCCAAATTTCAAAGAATTTTTAAATAAGTTATTTTTAAGAAAAACCTAGCATAAGTGTTATATATAAAAGTACCACACACCTGCTTAAAGTCGTCTCATTCTTCTTGTGTGAGGTTAAACATCTTTGTATCCGGATTATAGAGGTTTCCGGTTTTATTCTTCAAGTATAACCATCCGACATATTTTGCCTTTAGTAATTTATTATATTAATAGTGCGCTTCACCTATTTAGCAGGCAAGTATTTAAAGATATCAATGTCCTATGTCTACTACAGAAGTAACACCTTTCTTACATATAAAAATAACACGGAAGTAGGGGGGGGGGTGGGGGCATTCTACTTCTAGGATATTTTTTTTTGCTACATGCTTCACAAAAAACCTTTACATAGAAAATTAACAGGAGGTATTTAAAAAACATCATTTATCCAATTTGCACATCATTTTACCAAATTTGCAGATATAACTAAGGCTAAAAATGCTTTGTGTAACTTTGAGGTGTCTTTTGGATGTGAAATGATATTCCTCCAAGCAAGTATCAAGTAGGTTTGTGCCTTTGAAATTCCCAAAGAAGTGCAATCGGCTGGAGTTCCTTATTTGTGTTCCTGGTATTCACAGCAAACTTCACTGCCCGCCCTTTCTTTGTTAACCAAACTACACATTATTGTTATCAGGTTTAGCTTTGGAAACATGAATTTAGTGAAGAATTAAGATAAATATTTAAAACTTGAATCATTAGACTAGCTGATATTAAAACATATCAACCCATAGTTTTAGATAAACTGTCAAAGCTACCAATATAATATCTATATACATAATGTTCTAGAGAAGCGTAACAAGCAAAGTCAGTTCAATTCGAACCGCCTACTGAGTTTAGACAATAATACTCTTGAACCAAGTTCAAGAATCACCTAATAGAAGTAGCATCATGTTGGAAAATGAACAATGTGAAAAGTGGAGGTTATACTTATTTTTAAGTTTAGTAAAGCATCAAATGGTAGAACCCAAGAAAGATAAACTACAAGCACAATAAAGAGTTGACCACAAAAGAGCAAACATGAGATATAAAGATAAACTGATACACCCCCACAAGGAACATGAAAGTACTTGTGGTTGATTTCACACAAGTCAAGTATAACACGAGCTGCAACCACCATGGTCCATGTCATTAAACATCTATATACAACAGTACAAAATGTTACGTTTTGTATGCAAGTACCGTCGTATATCATATACAACAGGGTATGTTTTTTAGCATTACTTGCATAAACGGTCAATTGGTCGCCAATTATTAGACTCTCAATCTACCCATAACACGTCGGATTATTTTTTAAACTTTTATAACAAGTTTGTACTATATTTTTACGTTGTAAAATCTCTCTTTTAAACACCGTGATATTCACATGTCTATATTACTATAACCTAGCATTATATGTGTATCAATTTTTACTACTATATATAGCTATAGCTATACTTAATTTTATCTTTATTTATCAGTATGTGGTACTCCATCAATTACGTTATGGTTTTTGGATTTCATTTCTTAACTTCTTTAATGCCAACTTGATTTATTCCGAGACCTGCCCTAAGAAAAAAATGTACATATTGCAAGTATAAATATCGGACAAAGAACATGGTTTTCTTGCACAAAAAATTTCTTAACTTCATAAATACACTCTACTCATTCTCTTATCAGTCTTGATCATGCATTCTCTTTTCACGACTGTTCACTCAACAAAATTTGACGAAAAGAACCCCTGCAAGAGGTTCATGCTATACTTCCACAACATCATCTTTAACGGCACCAATCTTGATAACGCCACATTAGTTACGGCTGTGAATCGTACCCAACTTGGGAATTATAAAAATGTACATAACTTGTGAAAGTGTAACCTTGTCGACTCTGAGCATGAGATTAATTGCAATAACCATCTAGAGATATACTTTTTATAGCAGGTTACAGTGGTAATTTCATAGATAGAAATTGGTTGTGGTCCTTGTGGAATAGATATGGATACTCCTTAAAACATATTTTTATTTAGCTTGATTACGTGATTGACGTGTTTGTATTTAAATATTAGAAAAAGAAAACACACATAAGAGTCACCAATCACAACTAATCAAATTGAAATTCGTGTAGCTCTGTTATGTTTGTGTTTCGTGTGATCTCATTGCAGAAATACGCTGTAATTCTCCCGTAGCTCAAGTCCCCGTTAATCACCGCCCGTCTCACCCACCCCACCATCTCACACCAAACTAGTTCAAGATGTACCCCATCGTCAACCGTCCCCCCTCATCCCCCCCCTCACACCTTCTGCCACCCCGCTTCACTCGCCTCCCCTCCCTTCCTCTAGCGTCGTAAAATAGTATGTTTCCTGTTTGTTGTCATTCCAACAAGTAATACCTGTGCTATCTACATGTAACCATCATACTATATAGTAAGTCAAAGCTATCTTAACACAGCTCGGATATGATTGAACATGCAATTTAAAATGACCCGGTTTTTAACCAGAACTATAATGATTCAGTTTGAACCCATCTTAAAAAGTAACCTACTACTAAACATAAACACCCCGTAAATGAGCTCTAATCGCTAACTCAAGCCTCAAATCATACGCTCTTGAAGACCATAACATAATCAACGCTCACTTTATAACATCACAAACTACGTACATCCAACAATAATTACCATATAAATCGCTAACTCAGGCCTCATTACGCGTTGTACCTAACCTAAAAACTCCACAAAAAGGTAAACGTTAAACCCATATAAAATCGACTTAAAAACAAACCAAAGTGTCAGCCGAAACCTATAAAAATGAGCGAACCGGGCCTGATCGGGATTATTTTCTTTTTGTTTTTTCCGATTAATCACAGAGTACTCGTCGCTGCATCGCGCGGGTACTTTGCTAGTAATTGTTAAAAGGCCATTTGATGGGTTTGACTGATTATTTGATAAAAATTGATTGAATACGTTCATCTTATAAATTTATTTGGCAGTTTTATCGATAATTTAAATTAGCTCGGTAAAATGCAAAAAACTATGCAAATTGAGACTGCGCCGACAAACTCGCTATAAGAGATTTTTCAATAATTAAAACATAATTGAGTGGCTTAATCGACTAATAATATTTTATAATAATTTTTCAAGAACTAATCAAAATATGCGAGGCTTTTATGACATTTTCCCTCATAAAAATGATGCTAGTTCTCTTAGCGGATTAGTCTTCATGGCCCAAAGGCTTATTTATCTTTGTATTATGTGTAGGCCCATTATCTAGCTTATATAAACATATCATTGTAACTCATTATGACACAGAAAAAACACAACCTTGAGGTACTTGAGCGAGCTGGTATGCTTACTTGTAATCCGTGTCGTACTCCTGTTGCCACGGATTCCAAGCTTGCTGCTGCTGGTGATCCTGTTTCTGATCCTACACTATATCGCAGGCTTGCAGGGGCTCTACAGTATTTGACCTTTACACGGCCTGACATCTCTTATGCCGTTCAGCAGGTTTGTCTCTTTATGCATGATCCCCGAGAGCCTCATTTCTCTGCTCTCAAGCGGATCTTGTGGTATGTCTGTTGTACATTGACTTCTGGTTTACAGCTTTATTCATCTACGACATCCTCTTTAGTTGCTTATTCAGATGCGGATTGGGCTGGATGTCCCACTACACAGCGTTTTACTTATGGCTATTGTGTGTTTCTTGGCAACAATCTTTTATCTTGGTCTTCCAAACGACAGTTTACTCTTTCTCGATCTAGTGCGGAGGCAGAGTATCGGGGTGTTGCCAATGCTGTGGCCGAGACTTGCTGGTTGCGCAATCTTTTACGTGAGCTTCATACACCACTGTCTACAGCTACTATTGTTTATTGTGATAACATGAGTGATGTCTATCTCTCTTCTAATCACGTGCAAAATCAGCGCACGAAGCATATTGAGATTGACATTTACTTTGTTCGTGACTTGGTTACGACTGGTCACATACGGGTTCTTCATGTCCCTTCTCGTTACCAGTATGCGGATATCTTCACCAAAGGTCTACCTACGGCTTTATTTGATGAGTTTCGTGACAGCTTGAGTGTTCGTTCCTCTCCCGCTCAAACTGCGGGGGGATGTTAGCGGATTAGTCTTCATGGCCCAAAGGCATATTTATCTTTGTATTAGTGAATAAATAGGCCCAAGCCCGTTTGTGGGTTTAGGGTATTAGGGTTTTACCACTATAAATAGTGGTCAATAATAAATCATAACTCAAAGGGGTTTTCTATCATTCTACAATTATACTACATCGATTATATACAGTGCCTAGTAAGTTGTAAAACTTTAATGTTTACAACCCACACATCAATTATGATCATATAATATAGCAAAGTGAGTTGATATCAACATAAATCACAAATACTCTAAAGATCCAATACACAAATTTTGGTTATTCAATTTTTCATCAAAAAAAATCACTTTTCCTCTTTTAATATGAAAATAAAATATCTTGCAAACGGTAAATTGTTGATTGACAAAATACACACCACCGTGGTAATAATTTTTTTAATTTTCAGTAGACGGACACTTCGATATACTTTGGACGAGTATTCTTTTGATTTTTTCACTGTCAAAACTTATGCCCTAAAAAACACTTGTGGATTTTAAAATAACAAATCAAGTTTGATTTTACAAATCACATGTGATTTTTAAAACGTAAAATGTTAAAGCTAAAAAAAAAATCGTTCTTCAATGATAATGACTACAAGCCATTAATAACACTCACTTATAAATGCATTTTTTTTATATTTTGTCATTACTAATTATAATAAGAGCCATTTTTAGACATTACTCCCTCCGTCCCAAAATTATTGTCCCTCGACAAAAAACACACAGTTTAACTCTCTGATTTGTTGTTTTTACATGTTTAGCTAAAAAGGGTTTGTTCTCAATGGATAAAGTAACTGAAAACTGTGAAAAAGAAGACAGCTTGATGATGATTGGATCTTCTACTTCGATGCTGATCAAGCTCAAGATTCCGAAACCGAATAATACGGCTGTTAAAGAAGGTAAAAGGGTTTGTTCAGTTTGTAAAAAAGAGTTTAGTTCTAGTAAAGCTTTAGGTGGTCATATGAGGGTTCATGTTATGTATCATAAAAATGGTGATGTGGTTAACAAGCCCTTTAAAAGTGGTAGTAAGTTGTTCAAGAGAATTGGTGATAAAAATCAAGATTTGAGTGATGAGGGTTTGAAGGTTATGATTAACAAACCCTATTTGAGTAGTGTGAATGATGAAGGTGTGCCTACGTGTTCTCAATGTGGTAAAAGTTTTCCTTCTATGAAGTCACTTTTTGGTCATATGAGATGTCATCCTGAACGCTTTTGGCGCGGTATTATACCGCCTCCCAATGTGGTTTTAGCTCAGGGGTCTAATAGTAATGTTGTTGAGAATGGTGTTGATTTGACCAAGTATTTGAAGGGGCGGTCAGTGACTGAGAGACGAGGTCGAAGGTCGTTGAAAATGGATGATAGTGATGAGGATGATGAGGATTTACTTGAAGCGGTTGAGGATTTGATGAGTTTAGCTAATGGACATAGGTCTAGTGTGATTCAGGGGTCTAATAGTAATGCGAATTCGCCTCCTTCGATTGATAAACGGAAGGCAGTTATGCAGGTGCAAATGGAGTTGGATGATCATGAG
>BQNB010018495.1:55638-68221 GCA_026074375.1 Tanacetum coccineum | reverse complement strand
TTTAATTCTTTATTATTTGTTTTATTATGCTTGAATTATTTGTAATCATGCTTTGTTTGTTTATAACTTCGTCTTATTTGAAATTAAAGGTATTTTGCAACAAAATAAGTGTAGGGGAAATATCCAGTTTTTAGAACTAATTCAAACATTTAAAATAAATTGTTTAGATTAATTCGTGTTAGTTTCGAGTCATATGATTGTTATGATTAATTCTAAGTTTTTATGCAGTGCTCTCTTCAGATTTGACTAATAAAAATTACGTGCAGGAAATTTCTCATTAAAAACGAAGAAGAAATTTTCACAAATGCTAGAGACGGCGTCAGAATTTATCCTAAAGGTGTCGCGTCTCCAGCTATGTAAAAATTCAAAAATTTTCAAGTATTTTTGAAAAATAAAATGTGTAATATTTAAATTTTGTAGTTCTTTTGTAAACCTGCATAAACCTATAATTATATCATTACTCTCATCCTATCTTTACTGCTTCCATAGACTCGAAACCCTAAACTCTCATTGTATATTTATCTATCCCGTCGATTTTATCCTTGGTATAGTTGTCTTTGTCTTTGATTACAGGTTATATTTGACAAGAAGAAGCTTGGAAGATCTTAGGATGTTTTCATTAGACGATTCTTGGAGGATGCTTTAACCAGCTATCGCATGTTTCTTCTTCATTATTGAGCAAACCAAGGAGTACTAGTTTCTTTTACTTGTTTTCTTTTCCCTGTATTCGTTTTTACGGGTACTTCTATAGAACATTGGGGACAATGTTCAACTTAAGTGTAGGGGAAATAAGCCTTAAAAACTATTCCTTCATTTTCCATTTGCTTTGTCCTTAAAATGATGGGTAATATATCGAAACATAGCATAAAAGGTAATTTTGTCCAAAATTTAAAAAATTATATGACACATACTGACAAAAACCAAGTATTAATAGCGTCTCATAGATAGGAATGCGTATGACTAGCACAAAAACCCTCAAAATTCCACCTTAAAAATATGAGGTTCTCCTTTAGATCTATAGGAATTCGGGTATCCATTATAGATACCCAAGATGATTCCACCTTTAGCAAATTCGAGTTAAGGTTCGAATGCAGACATATGTGTCTATTTTGTCGTTACAGATTTATGCATATGATCTTTGTCACCTTTTCTAGAACATTGAGATCGGTTTAAAGAATCATATGAGTGTACCGGTAGTATATTAAATTCTAGAACTTGTTTTTGTGATGCATCCCGAGACTGCATAGTAAGTATTAGGATTTGCTAGATAAGAGGCACTAGGATTAACCCATGTTTTAAACCTGTAATTGTTATTATGGTCACATCGACTATATAACTATCCCACACCCTTGCCATGCACTCATTTTTAGTGTAGGATACCCCTAGTAGAAGAGCCTATCCTTTTTCACGGTTCTCATAATTTTTTGGTTAAGCCGAACTATTAATGAAGAGCATTGTCATCCTTAAACCAATCGTTACACCCAAATCGCCTTAGCCTACCCTGTATGTACTCGCTTTTAGTACATTATTGTTTTAACCCAAGTTAATTACTTGAGTACACGGTTGCTAAGTCCTTATCCTTGTAAATACTGTTTTGGGACGATTAGGATTCATGGTAGTATTCATCTTATGAAGAATTGGGGAAGAAGTAATTTATTACCCCTGATAGAGCTTAATAAGCTCCATGTTATGTTGATCCACCTTAAATCGGGTCATTAGTTAGATTATAAATAATCGAGTATGTAAAAGTTCAAGTGTAGGGGCGTATCTATAAACCCCCCATGATGTATTATATGTTTAAGCAATGGCAGGGCAAAAGTATACAAAAAAATTGAGAAAAAGAAAAGAAAAGAATCAAAAAAATTTATAAAAAAGTAAAAAAAATGTACGGCCTGCCATTTGCTTATGTTTATGTTTATATTAGAGTCAAGAAAAGAAAAAGAAAGAGATTGATGTAGAGTTTTGTAGAGTTTGTATATTTTGTCCGAGTCTTCGGCTTAGCAACCAAACCAACGTGTATTCTTATAAATAATTAGCTAACCATTCCACTTCAAATTCACCCAAAAGTCACCACCCAAATATATCCCATTTGTTTCCGTTTTCGTTAATGTTATCTTACACCTACACCCCACAACCCTTTAAAAGACCTCTTGGATAGTAATGAATAATGCTTGCGCCTAGCGATGGAGGTTTGATCCTTTACCAAGCCTATGGTAATTTATATGCTATGACAGGTAATGAGTGTTGATTTTTCGTTTCCTCATTATGTTATAATTTATTATACACCCGAGAGAAAGAGAGAATCACAAACACTTATGTGAGGTGCTAGTATATACATTCTGTGCTTTTAATTGCGAGGTCTAGAAGGTTGTGTTATAAAATACTTTTAAAGAGTAGGTTAATTGACCCTCATATTGTTATTGTCTAGGTAGGAAAAGCTCATTTGCTTGAGGACAAGCAAATCCCAAGTGTAGGGGTATTTGATGAGGTGTCATTTTATACACTATTTCAGGGTCATTTAACCACCTAAATCATGCAAATATGCCTAGATTATGTGCTTAATCATTTGTTTTCAGGTTTTTAGCACTTGGATGACATTTGGAGGAAATACACGTGACTTTGGCTCATTTGGAGAAGAAACGGACAAGACTACGACTCTACACCAAGAACCATGAAGAATTATTCACTCAGAGCCTAGAGACGGCGTCATGACATTTATGGTGACGACGTCAGAAATTCAGCGACAGCGTCAGGACATGGCCGACTTAAAGTGGATCTAGAACCATCTACGTGGCGACGGCGCCAGGAGTATAAATCGACGCCGTCGTAGCGATATCTATATAAAAATAAAACCAATTATAGGGTTTCAGGTGTGTAACTTTGTATAACTTTAGGGAGACGAACCCTTCATAGGTCATTTTTAAGGCCTCAAAACTCTATTGTACTACCTTGGATCCATGATAAAAATTCAAGTTAGTTATTTATCATTACTACATTCCAATATGAGTCTATGTGATGTGTGATTGATTTATCTTCTTCCTTTCATTACAAACATGCGAGGCAAACCCTCCTTTGTATTTGCTTATGATTGCATGAAATCGGATTGTAGTCTGATACTGTTACTTTAGCTAATGAATGTAACAGCGTATAGACTTTTTAGAAAACCAGCTTGTATGTATCCCCAGTAGACACGTTAGGGAAAACGCGAGTGCAAAAGAAAGGAAACCATCGGATAACCGTCTTTATACTACCTTACTCCCTTATATGGTATAACCCGCTTAAGGTAATTTTCACACGCAGTCTTATATACTCTTATGAGGGGCCTTGTAATAGTCTCATACTAACCTACTTGTGCGTTTGCCCTAACAAATATTAATAACATCGGGTTCGTGCAAATTCCGTTCCATAGACCTAGGAAATACTTACACAGATCAGCACAAGTGTGACAAGGCAACAGAATTAGGAGAAGCAATCTGATAAGTAGTGCATGATTAAGTAAATGCATTTAATTATCATAAAGTTATCACCAGTAGTTTAGATTAGATATTAGTTTAGTAATTAGTTAAACAAACCAACCTCTCAAACCATAGATTTACCTGCTTTCTATAAAATATAAAAACACAAACATAATCTTCTCTCAACTCTTAGAATTCTGTTAGACCGTGATCAAGCCTTCCCAACCTATTCTCCTAGAGAACGATAACAACCCCCGAGTCTTGCCTATACTACTACTACAATGGTTAGGTGCTCTGCTTAGGGAGTTGTAAGACTTCATGTAGAAGTCCTACGACGACCGCATCATAAACGTCCTACAAGGTCATGTTCCTTAATGTTTATTCTGTTATTTAAGCCAATTTTTTCCTACTTTAAGCCAAGTCACATTAATTTAACGATTGAAACTTGAACTTAATAGATGTATTGGATTAAGGAAGATGATTAAATGAAAAGTTAGTTCTCCTTTCAAAATCTAAAAAGTCATCAAATGATGACATATGTCCCTGGCTAGGGCGGATCATTGAAAAACATTACGGGTGAACGGATGAGCATACATTCTAACTGAAGAACATACATTCGAACTCATGCACATCTAATGAACACTCAATTTTTTATTAACATTTAAACAATGATGAACATACATTTGAACTGATGAACATTTATATTTTTATTAACATAGAGACTATATTTGATGAACATACATGAGCTCATGAACATTTAAACTGATAAACTACATTCGAACTCATGAACATACATCCGAATTGATGAACATATATTCGAACCGATGAACATTCTGTCATGAACAATTTCACATTCAAAGTTTTGTTTATCACAATTTATGCATAAAATGTTCATCATTCTTAAAAACGTTACTAGTCAATTATTCTAACGTTTTCATCCAATTTTGAAGCTTTTATAAATTATTAAAACATGTATATTCTAATGAACACATTAGAATTTTAAAATCAAAAAATTACCTCATCGGACACTTTATGGGTGTTTTCATAAACACTTGATTTGTTTAAGAATTATGAAAAAAAAACTTTAGAAAAAAAGGTGGAGAATGACATTACGTGATGTTAATTTAGGGTTTGTTAATCAATAATTGTCATAATAATTCCATTTTGAGTCAAATTGAACAAAACCTTAATTTTTCTTAACGATCAATACATTTGTAATTTATGAAAAAATGTGTAATTTGTAGCAATCAAAAAATATTATGATATTGGTCAGAAATAAAAACCTAATTTTGTTATTTTAATGATTTAAAACTAAATTAGGTGTAGAGGGAAAAAAACAAGAAACATGAGCATAGAAGGGATGTGGGCACGTAACATTAAGTCGTATTTTCTGATCTTGATCTGATACTGCGATTCCGACCTTGCAACGACAAAAAAGATCCTATATATGATCCTGGGTCATGACATACCTTAGCTTTAGTACATTACATTTGTAATTATATTTTATGTTCAGTGATTAATGGAATGCATGACAAGATTACTTATTCATTCATGGTTATCATAGTACAAATTAAGTCTCTCCTAAATCAATCCATATAAACCCTAGTCTCCCCCCCCCCCCTATTTTCCCGCTTCTCTCTCTTTTCTTTCTCACATCATAAAGTTTGCACGCCATCTAGCAAAACCTCTGTAATACCTTTCGTAACAATGAATCGAAAGTCACCACCACAAGACTCTGAGAAAATCCATCAGCTGTTTTGATAGTGTCCTAGTAAACTTAGATCCTGAAAAACAAAAATACTAATGCATGTAGTTCATTTTTTAAAATTGACCTTAGAAGCCTAAGTTTAAGCACCAGATATAGGAAGCATGTACAAGTACTTCTCACATATTATAGTGATGATTGTCACAAACTTTTCATCAATAGGCATTGGCACGTGTAGATTTTCTTATTATCTTGACGCAGAATGGAAACGTGCTATAAACCCTAACTAGGGTTCAAGTCGGATCACAAAAGGATTAAAGACTAAAAGTCGTGAATTTTTTATTTTTATTGATAATTGAATAACTACACAATATGCCCAAGCCCTATATTTATAGGAGAACTAAACTTAGGGGAAAAGTTAACAAGATTATTCTAGAATAAACCAAATATGGAAACCAAATAAAAGTCAATAAACAAAATATGGAAACCATGAGAAAAGTCAATAAATAAAATATAGAAACCATATTTTGTTATTAATATTAAAATTAATGGTGTCTCTATCTTTAAGAATAAGGTTACTTACTTTTGGCAGCACCCTTACTCTTGCCACGCCCTAGGTGATCCATATATTTCTCTGCTAGCTTTTGAATCATGTCCTCATCATTCCCCCTCTCTTTAGAAGAACTCGTCCTTGAGTGCTTGCCCTCATTCACGTCCTCGGAGTGAAATTCATCTTTATAGTAGCCTGGAACACAGTTGCTCTTTTTACACAAATTCCGCCACGTGAATGAGACTTATCTGCTGATGTATAGTCCATCTCTAGAACATCTACTAACTTAATTTCACAAGCAAGACTTGGAGAGCCAATATTCCCACAAAGGTTATCACCAAGATCTATGTTGCTAATGGCACAAGAATTTTCAGTCATCCCATAAGCTTCTAGAAAAATACAACCAAAGCACACTCTCAGAAAGTCTAAAACATTAGCAGACAATGGTGAAGCAGCTGAAAGCATAAAACAAACTTGTCCTCCAAGCATTCCTTTTATTTTATTGAAGACCAAAGTGTCCCAAATTGTAGATGGATTCTTGCTATTTAATATTGCGTGTTTCTTTACATTATAAGCAGTGTTGAATAATCTCTGCTTTAGACCACCATATGACTTAACGACATTTTAATGCCAACATATAGTTTGTTATATACTCGAGGAACGCTAAAGAATATAATGGGTCTTAAAGATACCATATCATCCATTAATTTCAAATTGTCACCCTGGTGAAACCCAATTCCAACTCCAAAATAAACTATATTGAACTGGGTTACTCGTTCATATATATGTGCCAAAGGAAGATATCATATATAAACGTGTGAAGGGTAAAATGTCATTCAAAGACAATGACCAGTAAAATTTGCGACTAAGTTTCCATGAGAAAGTACAGCACTCCTTGGCTTCCCAGTGGTTCCACTTTGTTAATACAAATAAACCGATAAAAACATTTATTTCTATGTTACGATCTTACTATGTTTTGTTGATAACAAATAATAAAATCATGTTGAAAGTAAACTATTTTAACTACACATAACACTTACATTTCCATTTTTAGTAATACTTAGAATTATAGGTAAATTGTGTAAATTCTACTTACATTATTGATGACATCATCAAATGCAGCATATCTCAGGGTAATCTTACAAAATTACATATGATCTCTCAAGATTTTGCATATCAAAATTCAGATTTGGTTACTGTAGGCCGGTTCTCTTGAAGAATACTGGCCAGTTCCATTCTGCAATAGAACCGGCAGAACCGGGCTACAGTACACATTTTTAGCTATAAATACCAAGCCATTTCTCATGTTTTACTCACCCTTTTCCAACTCTAAACTCTCTAATCTACTAATCATTCTTCTCTTATCGGTTCTTGTTTAGTTTCTTTTAGCGTTTGTAGGTAATTCTCTTTAAGGAAGAAATTGCCAAACACCCCTTTGAGACGATCAAGCTCCAAGTGTCTTGTCATCTCTATTGCATTGTCAAGATCATACTTCTGATTCATTTATATCATATAGTAGTTATAGTTGTATTCATCCTCTTTGTAAACCAAGAGTAGTGATATTGACGTGACTCTACCGTGTGAAGAATCTGGTATTTAGCTTTGTACCGTTAAAAGGTGTAAGCAACGTTGTAAGGCTTCTCTGCCGGTTGAAAGGAGTTTGGTGACTAGTGTTTGCTAACTCTCGAGTAGGTGACTAGGGGAGTGGAGTAGGGCAAGGAAGGTGTCCTTGTAGCCGAACCACTATAAACGCTTGTATCTTGGTTCTTTCTTTCTAACTCGTTACTTTCTTGCATTATATTTATCAATATTGTGCAAACTTCACATAAGATCATAACAAAAAATTTGAAAAGTAAATCTTAAAACAAGAAAAATATTCAACCCCCCCCCCCCCCCATCCTTTCTAGTTTTCCACACACTTGTATATCATATTGTAGCTATATCCTCTGGTTTTGGTGGACACAATGGTTTCGAATAATCATGACCCTGAGTCTGGAGTCTCATATATGTTATGATCTAGACATTTTTTGTGATTAAAGGGATGTTAATTCATCATATCTTGTTCCAACCACCATTATTAGACACACATAAGGGATTTCCAACAAGTAGCTCAGCAAGTCTTTCAATGTATTTGGCACACAAAAGATAACTTGCATAGTTACAAGATTTAGAATGAACGTTGCAGCATCTAGACTAATGGCATCATATAAAAGAATAGATATATACGAATATGTAAAACATGCATTATCTACTATAACCCACTCTGGTCTGCTGTTAAAATGTAGCCCAGTGGAACCCTTTGGGATCCCATGATACAATAAACCCGAGCCAACTTCTAACCAAGCAATGCATGCTTCCCTGTAAGTTATCCACTTGTACTCCCTAACTATTCCATCTGTTCCAAATCGGGTTCCAAGATATTTGTTATCCCCATATGTCTCGACAGCGTGCAAAAGGATATCATGCAACATGGCTATTTCTAGATGATCATGAAATCTACTCACGAGCTTCAAAGGTGATAAAGCAGTTCTGTAAACATTCCAGTTCCTTGTCTGCAGTTTCTCAAGAAGAACAACATTGTAACCTTGTTCCCCATGTTTCTTGGTTTTGAGCTCCATACAAGAGTTACGAAAATCTTCATCACTTGCGTACAACTCCTTGATTGAATCGAAGCCCACAACGTCGTTACTAATTGTCACAAATAAAGTGGTCTTTCTACTCAACATGTCCACTACTTCATTATTTTTAACCTCAGGAAACATCTTAGGTGAAGACCAATCCCAAACCACATTGACTTGGTTTCATCAACAGGAATCCCCTTCACTTGGATAGAACTCGCCTTCAAGTTCTTAATATCAAGGAATTCATCTACATCGAACACCTTCTCACAACGAACCTTATCCTTAGTAGATTTGCGCTTCACATCCACTCGAAAACATTCACATTTTTTAACACGTCTACTATACTCCCAATGATCAATCCATGACCCAAAACATCAGGTTGTGTGCTCCCTATCAACGACCCCTAAGTTTTTTACTGTAATAAAAATAGCTTCTTTGTTTGCCATTGAAAACTTAATTTGATTTTTCATACGCGTCCTAAAAATTAACCCATAATCTAAATCATGAATGTTTAAATTATAGACGCATTCGAAATCCGTTTTTAGCTCACAATTAAAAGCCTTCACATCTTCATCGTCATTAAAACCTATAATTTCTTCACAAGTCTTTAAAGTACCAACTTTATTCGTTGTTTCAAACAATAAAGTTGATAATTTATCATCATGTTGCTTATAACTTTAAAGGTCCTGGATTTTCTCAATATGTTCATCAACAACCTCGGCTTTCATAATCTTTTCTTTAACTTTAACCTCGGGCTTTGGTAATTTTGGTGTTACTTTGGATGGAACCATAAAAATTCTCCTTCATTCCCATAAAAAAGGTACATATTTTTTTTAATCATACTTGCCATTAACCTCATATTGTGAAGGTCTTCCTAATAATATATTGCACTCATCAATATCATCCACAATACAAAGTACTTCTACTTTATAAGACTTTCTTATGGTCACCGGAACCCTACAAACTTGGTAACCTTCAATTGGACAAATCTATGTTGGTAACTTTAGAAAATCTACCCATTTTATTGAAACCAAATTATTTATGCTACAACCATAAATAATTAAAGAACTTACTGAATTGTTGATTAGAATTTTCGAACAAAAAATCCTGGTTGTAGGTACTCAATCCTCCTTCTTTTCCTCCTCCCATTCTTCAATTTTTCCATTGTTGAACGGGGATTGGTTGCTTGCACAAGTGCCTCCAAAATCGCCTATGGTTGTACGAATTCTTGTGGATTAATGCTCCACCTACGTTTCATGGTAAAGTAGTTACTTATAGTATGGTGTAAAAACCTGTCAAATTCTTTCATGGATTTGGTAAAACCATGATTCATGTACTCTCCAGACCATACCTCACCAACAATATGGGTTTTTGGATCTTCTAAATCAATCACCATCCTAGATATTAACCTGGCTTTGATACCAACTAACGCAGAACGAAAACGTGCTATAAAGCCTAACTAGGGTTCAAGTCGAATCACAAAAGGATTAAAGACTAAAAGTCATTAATTTTTATTGATAATTGAATGACTACACAATAAACTCAAGCTCTATATTTATAGAAGAACTAAACTTGGGGAAAAAGTCAACATGATTATTTTAGAATAAACAAAATATGGATACCAAAGAAAAGTCAATAAACAAAATATGGAAACTAAAAGAAAAGTCAATAAACAAAATATAAAAATCATATTTTGTTATTAATATTAAAATTAATGGTGTCTCCATCTTTAGGAATAAGGTTACTTAATTTTGGCAGTACCCTTACTCTTGTCATGCTCTAGGTGATCCATATATTTCTCTACATGTTGTAGGAAGCATGCACAAGTACTTCTCACATATTTTAGCGATGATAGTCACAAGCTTTTCATCAGTAGGCATTGATACGTGTAGATTTTCTTATTATCTTTACGATAAAAAATTGTTAGTCAGTGATATTAAAATACATTATTTTTTTAATTCTTATTAGGCATTGACACGTGTATGTGATGATTGTCACAAGATTTTGGTCAGTAGGCATTGACATGTGTAGATTTTCTTATTATCTTTACGACAAAAAAAAATTTAGGTCAACGATATTAAAATACATTATATTTAAATAATCAGACATTTATATATGCGTTTAACAATGCTCCGTCGCAACGCACGACCGTTGTATCACTCGTTTTATACATTTAAAAGAGCATATTAATTAAAATCCAAATTCATTGTATCTATAGTAATTTCAACTTTTTCCATGAACAATTAAAATTTAAGTGAGATAAAAATAGTAATAAAACATCAATATACATTTTGTTCTATCTAATTTGTCACTGTATAAAAGCATCATTCTTATATGTTTTTCTTTCTATCGTAGAACAATGATATCTCTACTATTTACTACTCACAATGAATGCATATTTTTTTTAAACTTCAAATTTTTAAATTTGAGTAATGTGTGATGCCTATAATATCTCTTACAAAATTAGTTTAAATATATAGTTTTTCTCATTGTTAAAGTTAAGATCACAGTTTAAAAAAATCCAATTTCATAAGGTAGGGTTTAAACCCACAAACTTAAACACTGATTAAAGTTTTAAAAGAAATAGAGCTTTAATTTAAAAAATACACCTTGTGGTCGGAGGATGCTGTCGGATCTGTGGATGTTTTCAGCCATGTATGAATGAATAAAAGTGCTAAAGTTTTGTAAAAAAATTTTTACCTTATATACTCAATGCAATAGGAGGATGGGAAGCTGGGAAAGAAGCTTGTTGAAGAAGACTGGGTAGTAGAATCCACATGGAAGATGGAGAGGGGGAGCAGGAAGATGGCTCGGCTCAATAGTAGTGCTGCTCAACCATGGCTCCGTCTCACATACCATTTATTTATTATTATTATTATTATTCCTTTCCATAAACACTAAACTGGCTTATATGGCTCGGCGGCTTCGCAACAGTGTCGGCTCGCAAGCTAACTTGGATAAATGTTATATAGGATAATTTTGTTTATATGGCAAGTTTTTAAAATACTCTTAATTAAAAATGGTAACAACATCCACCATTAAATAAATATTTTTAATGTTTTTTAGTTCTTAAACTTTTATTATTTTTCGTTTATAATTCATAAACTTCTTTTTCTCACAATGACTACAAACTAAAATTCGTAATTGTTGCATAAGGGTCACCAAAACACAAGTTCGCAAATATAATTATTTGTCGTTATACATCGTGGTTTTGCGCAGTTATTAGTCTAGTCAAACTTTAAACTCTTATAATTCAATAATAAAAATAGTATCACTACAGTGTTTCAATTATTCACAGGCGTTGTCTCAGGTTAAATTTCCTTTCATTTTGCTTAACATTCTTTCACTGTTTTATGTGATCAGTCATTCAAAGTTGATCAAAATTAGGTCAACTGACAACTATACTTCATTTTGTGTTGAATTTGTTTGATTATAAGGGTTTTGATTGAATTTTCAATTTTTTTGTTTCGAAATGTGTCATGCCTAGATTGTAAAAAATTTATAACACAAATTTATGAATTTTTTTATGTTAGACTGTATACAGATTTGTCTTTGAGTTTAACAAATGGTACTTGTTTAGTTAAAGATACTCAGGGGTTGTTTAAAATCTGAGTTTATTAATTTATAGAAGTAGTACTAGAAAAACGGTCTATTGCAAAAGATATAAGGTCTTTAAATTGATAGGATCGTGGATCATGGATCACGTACGTATGATCAAAAAGTATGCTTCTTTTTAAACCTGTATCAGTTAGCTTATGAACTGCATGCATTATATTTTTGTAAATAGCTAGGGTTTTGATTTTTGAAAAATATAAAGGTTTCTTATTGCATATTGTAGATAGATTTATGATGTTTTAGGTACTAGTGCAACTATTTTCAAATTTTAATTATGCATTGTCTTGAGATGGTAGTTTAAATCTTGCATAATTACATGTTTATATAGTACTAATACTGGTTATTTAGTGATGTATTTTAGGTCAAAAACATTCTTATCAAAGTTTAAGTATTATTTCTCTCTCTAGGATGTCACGTGCATGTGACTTGGGATGGGAAACTGTTACCGGAAAAAGAAGAGGCCAACCATCTCTCACCCATAAACATAACAACCACCACCCCTATCAAAATCCTCACCACCCTAACATCTCCTCTTACCCAAACCAAAACCAAAACCGCCTATAACAACCCAAGAATTTTCATCAAACGCAAAACTTATTTTACTATTATCACAATTGTACGGGGAAATTTTTCGCTT
>BQNB010018495.1:1696-42118 GCA_026074375.1 Tanacetum coccineum | reverse complement strand
TGGGAAATACATACTTTACACTTTAAGCAACTAGCAACTGTAAATTAAACTTAATCTAACATGGTAGGTTAAGGTGTAAGGGTGTAACGAAACAAATAGTTGGTGTAATTCCTAAAGGATTGGCTCCACTGGTTGTTCTATAGGTATCTTACTCTTATAGTGAGAGTAAACAAAGGGTTTATACGGGGGGTTAACTAACCAGTGTAGTTAGTTAATAAACAACATGAATAGGCTTTTTGGGTATAATCCTAAAAATTTACCAATTTAAACAAGTTACTCCATATAAATCCATAATACTCATCACTGTGATCTCGAGTGATATACCAAGCCAAGTTCTAAAGTCTACTACATCACCGACACACTCATATTTTTGTGAATTTGGGTAAATATTTTGAAACGGATAAGGTTAAATTCTCACAACATCTAATAAAGGTTATTGTGTTTGGGTTATGTAACAGGTAATTTCACAAAAGTATGCTTGAAAAAAATTATTAAATTTAAGCATATTTTAAGCTTTTTATTGTGAAAAATAGGAAAAGTAAACATTCTAATTTCATCCATCCACTTAAATTATACAACGTCCTCGTTGTATGGATAAACGTTAAATACAAGAATTAAAAAGCATTAGAATGAGAAACTCTCCTGATATTTGCTTGGTAGTGATTCTCTATGTAGTTTTATTGAGCAAGAATTCGTGTTGAACAACCGTCTTGAAGTTTCAAGACTCCAACACTTCAGGATCTTTAGATTTTGTAAAATCTCCACCAACATCCATTGATTTTCTTTCACGAGGTCCTGTATAATATATAGGAAGCTATGCATTCATATCTTGGTATCTATGGTTAATATAAATAACTAAAGAAAACTTAAATAATGGTCAGTCTGTGGATATGCAGTATCATGTGAATGAATACGCCGTATTAATAGAACTAACAATAATGTTTTAAAGTTCATAAAAGTAAAGACTGATAGCATCCAGATAATCAATACACCGTGGTATGTGCTTAATTACACATACCTTTTACCTTTAAAAATGAGCTAAAATAACCAAAAACGGACTCAAAATGCCAAATATATGCTTGTTTTGCTAATTGTGTTGTGCAGGAACGGATATCTCACAAAAAGACGAAAAACCAAGCAAAAAGCGACAAAACCGGACACGGGATGGAAAAGTGTGTGAAGACGAAGCCCAATCAAAATTAAGTCAACTCCGAGAAGAAAAAGCAAAGAAAAATATAACTTGAGGGGTCAAAAATGCCAACCCCCTAAGTTATATTATTAAGGAAACAAACATGGGGGCTGAAAATGCCAATTGGGAAACTTTATTTATAAAAGAAGGAAAAGGGAAAAAGAGAATGAAGAGAAGAGAGATGTGGAGGGGCCTTTCTTGTACACAACCCAAACATACCCTTAATCATCTTCAACCTCTCTCTGTCACAACCCAACTTGTATAAAACTTTTCTCCCGCCAATACCAAAACCAGCCAGCACCCTGTTTTGCTCCCATACTTCTCCTGCAAAATCACTCAACACCCCTAATACTTACCACCAGCTTTATAATAGTCCATCGTTGGCAATCCCTCTCCATTCCCAAAGCATTTCGATGGCTAAGATTGTCCCCAAAGAAGCTCAAAAGAGATTAAAGGCTGGGATTTGCTTTGGATTTGCCTCACACAACTAGCACACTTGGTTTTTGCTCTTGAAAAGAAGCACAAGCTGCAAGGAAGACTTAGGCTATAAATAGAGGGTTTTGTAAGCCTTTGAGGCAAGTAGTCTTAGTTTTTTTTAACTAATTAGTTTTTATCTTAGTTTGGATTTCAAAGTTATTTACAGCTTTTACTTTCAGCTTTGTAACATTTCCAAGTTTTAATGCAAATTTGGGTTTACAAGTCAATTTACAATACCAGTGTTAAGTTTCTTCATCTTATTGTTTTGTGTTTAAAAAGCTCTCACCTCAGTTTATTTATAAGCTGTTTTCATTAAGTAAGATAAAAAAGTTAAGTAGTTAAAAGAGAATCACAAAATTCACTCTCAATACACCACAGCTTATTTATTGGATGATAAGCCAGTTCTGGATGGGCTTATGGACTCTCACTAACTTGTTTTCTACAAGTTAGAGCTTGTAGATTCTTGGTTTAGCCCTGTTTTGAGCAAGGGTGTTGTAAGTCTCTCTTTTTCTTGCTTTACTTATTTATTGCAGAACTGCTAGTTCATTTTGATAAAACTGTTAGTTTTATGTTTATACTGCTAGACTCATTCATGCTTATTTAAGTGCTTATTATTGATTAAAATTTGCTTGTAAGTGTTTAGTTTGTTATTTGATAATCTGTTTTTAATTAATATAAAAAAAAATGATTTTTACAAAGTTTCAGGGGTATTTTCAACTAGCAGTACTAACTTTAAGTTAGTACTGCGTCTTTTTAGGACCAGTTACTAGTCCTACAACTTGCAGTACTAACCTATGTTAATACTGGCTAGTCCACTTTTGGAACAGTACTAACTTTAAGCTACCAGTACTAACTCCAAGTTAGTACTGTTAGTTATAACAGTTAATACTGGTAGTTAAACTTAGCTTATCAGCTTATTATTTCTGCTTATTTAAGATTTCCTTAGCTTTTTAGAGTAGATTAAACCATTTTCCTTTACTATTTGCTTATTTAAGCTTATTTTCCTTTTCGAAGTGTTTTCATTAGTGTATCAGTTTAAGTTTTCTAGCTTATTTATCATTTTAGTTTATCTTAGTTGCTTATTTCTTTTACTAAGTGCTTATTAGGGATAGTAATTATCTGTTTTAGCTTAATTGCTTATTTCTGTTATATTCGTTTTTTTTTAAGCCTGGCAGTACTAACCTAAGCCTACCAGTACTAACTTAAGCCTAGCAGTACTAACTCTAAGTTAATACTGGTAGTTAATACTGTTAGTACTGTTGTTAATACTGTTGTGTTTCTCTTGTTTAATTTAGCTTAATTGCATGTTTAACTTGCTTATTTAGATTTAGTTTAGCTTATTTATCTGTCTTAAGTTTATTTGAGCTTATTTGTGTAAAAGTTTTAAGTGTTTTTCCTAATTCTAGCTTTTATTCTTGTTCTAGCTTATGTTCTTTGTTTAGTTTTTATGTGCATTTGCTTTCAGTATTAATTCCCAATCATTACTTGTGACATACAAACACCAATTCAATCGTCTTTCGATTTTCCATCTCTAGCCTCGTTGGGACATAACGACCCGGGAACACTCTATACTGCTTCCGGTTTACTTGCTCTCGCGGATCCTGATCCTTGTGTTTGTTTATATTTATATATATACACGTATTTAAAAGGGTTAGATCCTCGCGACCAACCATCCTGATTCAAAGTCAGATGAGAAACCAGCAGATAAGGAGCATCAAGTCTTTTTGGATGAGTTTGAAAGACTTAAAAGACAAGAACAAGATGCTAATGATGCAACTAAAGCACTAAGAAAGGAGTTTGCAAAAGATACTGAGGATTTGCTTCTTCAAGCAGGAGCTGCTAAAGCTAGCGGTACTAACACAGTTAATACTGCTAGCACACCAGTTAGTACTGCCAGTCCTTATGGTGGACTGTCCTTCACTGATCTAACCAATGCTGACCAAGATGATTCAGAAATACCTGCTCTTGAGGAAATTTATAACAATCCTACTGATGGTATTTTTACCCATGCATCCTATGATGATGAGGGTGCAGTGGCTGACTTCACAAATTTAGAAACTGTTGTGAATGTTAGTCCTATTCCCACATCAAGGATTAACTCCATTCATCCTTCAACTCTTATTCTTGGAGATCCAAAATCAGCAGTTCAAACAAGAAGCAAGGTGACCAAAAGTTCTAGAGCCCATGCTTTTGTAAGTTATATTCAAAAGCAGAGAAGAAATAATCATAAGGACTTCCAGCATTGTTTATTTGCTTGTTTCTTGTCTCAAAATGAACCCAAGAAGATATCTGAAGCACTTGAAGATGAAAGTTGGGTTGATGCTATGCAGGAAGAGAAAAAAAAAAAAAATAAAAAAAAAAAAAAAAAACAAATTGCTGTAATTCAAGATTCAAAAAGTTTGGATTCTTGTAGATTTGCCTTATGGGAAGAAGGCAATTGGAACTAAATGGGTTTACAGAAATAAGAAGGATGAAAGAGGTGTTGTGGTTAGGAATAAGGCAAGGTTGGTTGCTCAAGGACATAGGCAAGAGGAAGGGATAGATTATGATGAGGTTTTTGCTCCTGTGGCTAGGATTGAAGCCATTAGGATCTTTTTAGCCTTTGCATCTTACATGGGATTCATAGTCTATCAAATGGATGTGAAAAGTGCCTTCCTGTATGGCAAAATTGATGAGGAGGTATATGTGTCTCAACCTCCAGGTTTTATAGATCCCAAGTATCCTAAGAAGGGTCTACAAGTAGGTTGAAAGCTCTCTATGGTTTACACCAAGCCCCCAGAGCCTGGTATGCTACTTTATCTACTTTCTTGTTGAAAAGTGGATACAGAAGAGGAACTATTGACAAGACTCTTTTCATCAAGAAGGACAAAAATGATATCATGTTAGTGCAAGTTTATGTGGATGATATTATTTTTGGTTCTACAAAGAGATCTTGGTGTGATGAATTTGAGGCATTAATGAAGAGTAGATTTCAGATGAGTTCTATGGGAGAGCTCACCTTCTTTCTTGGATTACAAGTCAAACAGAAAGAAGATGGTATCTTTATAAGTCAGGATAAGTATGTTGCAGAAATCCTGAAGAAGTTTGATTTTGTCAATGTAAAGACTGCTAGTACACCAATTGAGACCCAGAAGCCTTTAGTCAAGGATGAGGAAGCTAGTGATGTGGATGTACACCTTTATAGATCCATGATTGGCTCTTTAATGTACTTGACTGCTTCTAGGCCTGATATTATGTTTGCAGTCTGTGCTTGTTCTAGGTTTCAGGTCACTCCAAAGACCTCCCATCTAAATGTTGTAAAGAGAATCTTTAGGTATCTAAAAGGCAAACCCAAACTAGGCCTTTGGTATCCTAGAGTGTCATCATTTGACCTGGAAGCCTACTCAGATAGTGACTATGCTGGAGCAAATCTTGACAGGAAATCCACAACAGGAGGTTGTTAATTTCTTGGCAGGAGACTTATTTCTTAGCAATGCAAAAAGCAGACAATTGTGGCTACTTCTACTACAGAGGCAGAATATGTTGCTGCTGCAAATTGCTGTGGGCAAGTTTTGTGGATTCAAAATCAAATGTTAGACTATGGGTTCAATTTCATGAACACAAAGATCTACATTGATAATGAAAGTACTATATGCATTGTAAAGAATCCAGTATATCACTCCAAAACAAAGCATATTGCAATTAGGCACCACTTCATTAGGGATGCTTATGAGAAGAAACTTATCCAGGTGCTCAAAATACACACTGATGACAATGTAGCTGATCTTCTAACCAAGGCATTTGAAGTCTTGTAGGTCCATTTCTTGGTTGCTTACTATCTGGGTTGATCCAATCCTAAGCTTGCATTAGCTTAAGGGAGGCAATTATGGATGGTTGTACAGTTTGTATGAAGTGTTTAGTGTGCAGAAGCATATTAACCATAAGTGACGAATTTCAAGAAGTTAATTGGGTTTTAGAGAGTCATTGGGAAGAGATAAAGATGGTATTGAAGCACTGTTGTTGCCAAACTTGTTCATTCTTTGTTTGACAATAGTTAGTACCGACAGTGCAAAGTTAATACCGTTGGGCAAAGATAGTACCGCTATAGAGACGTTGAAGAAAATACCGCCAAGGGTATAAAGTGTAAATTGAAACGGTTTCTTTGATCTTAGGTTTGCTAAACCTATATAAACCCATCTCAATTGCACAGTTCACTCACGTAATCTCTCTCAAATACTTTCTTTCATTCAAACCCTAATCTCTCTCTCACCGACGATCACTAATTCAACAACCATGGTTGTTCTTGAATCGTGCCCTAAACACAATATGGTCATTTATTTAGAGAAGACTGATGTAAATGCAGAGTTTCATGAGATTATTAACTTTCTTGCGAAGCTCCATTTACCATGCTCTCACTGTAAGTCTAGTAGTCTCTACTATATTTGTTGAATAATTTTGGATGTCTGCAAAATCCAAAATAATCAACAATGTTAGGTACATTACTGCCAAAGTAGCTGGCAAGCCTGTATCTATCTCTAAAGCATCAATAAGAAGTGATCTTATTTTTGATGATGCTGATGGGATAGATTCTCTACCAAATCAGGCTATATTTGATGCTATTCAGCTCATGGGGTATGAAGGGGACTTAACTGTTTTAACATTTAACAAAGCTTTATTTTCACCCCAATGGAGATTCCTTTTTCATATAATGAACCATTGTATTAGTTCTAAGCTCTCTTGGGAGCAATAATTTCCCACTAAATTGCCATGTTGTAATTTGATTAAACATCTAATCAGAATTATTAATTATTTTTTTTCTAAATTAATTTTTGATGGTATGCTTAGACACTTAGATGCAAAGAAAAAGTTTGTTATGTATCCACGATTTATTTCAATCTTTTTAGATAAACAGCTAATGAATGTGCCAGTGCCTTTAAACCATTTTCCTGTTAATGCTTTGACAAGTAAAGTTTTCTCCTTTATGGTTAAAAAGGGTAAATATTTTTCAGGGAAAGTCACACTTTTATTTACTTCTGTGTTGGTTCATCCAACTGAGGATGAGGGTGCCACTTCAGAAAGACCATCTAAACCACAACCTACACCATCTCCTCCTCACCCAAGTAAAGAAAATGTTGAGCCTCAGTTTGACCCATCACCTAGACCTTCACCTACTACTCATATTCCTGATTCCATTCCAGAGGATTCTGGTGGGAATCATGGAGGTCAGTAATCCAGTGTTAGATCCCTTTCTAGGAATAAGGGTGACCTGACACTCCAAAGTGTGTATGATCTTTGTATCTCTTTGTATTTACAGGTTACAGATCAAGCTAAATAGATTAAACACTTGAAGGCACAGATCAAAAAGCTTAAGAAGCAAGCAAAACCTGTCATTGCACACCACAAAGCTTTGGTAAAGAGTAACTCCTTGAAGGAAAGATTGGCAGTAAAGAAGTCCTTGAAGAAACAATGGATGCAAAAGGAATCTGTATCCAAACAGGGGAGGAAATCTGCCAAAGCTGAACCTTCAGTCCATAAAGATCTAGCTTTTAATGAGCTTGCTGATGATACATTGGATTATATGGAGTCTAAAGATGCTCAAGATGTGGGGAGGACAAGAAATGCAGTGAGTGAGAAAAAAGAGACTACAGATAATAGAGTTAGTACTGAAGATGTAGCTAGTACTGACAAAGAAAAAGTTAGTACTGACAAGGTAAAAGTTAGTACTGACAGATCAAAAGTTAGTATGGACAATGAAGGAGTTAGAACAGATGAAGGTACTGATGCTCAAACTAAAGAAGGAAATGATACTCAAACACCTCCAACAACCACTACTCGATCAATATTTGGTGATGATGAGACTATTGCTCAAGTGCTCATCATAATGAGTCAGAACAAGGAGAAGCTTAAAGAAAAAATAAAAGGAGTATAGCTCAAGGATGTTGAGGAAACTAAGAGACCTAAACCTACTTCAACCAGATCATTATTGACTTTAAAGCCTCTTCCAAAGATTGATCCAAAAGATCAAGGGAAAAAGAAAATTGAAGAGAAAGATGAGTCTGACAGTGAATCTGAAGGTATTCCTGAAGCTAAAAATAAGTTTAAGCAACTTGCTAGGGATGAAGAAACGGCTAGTAAGGTATAAGAATAATAGGAAGGTGAAGAGGAAAGAAAAAGATTAGCTGAGGAAGAAGCTACAAATGATGCTCTCATAAGAAATTATGATGACATAAAGGCAAGAATTAAGGCTGATAGACTTCTAGCTGAAAGGCTTTAAGAAGAAGAAAGAGAGCAATTCATAGTAGAAGAAAGAGCAAAATTCCTTCATGACACAATTACTGCTCAAAGAAGATTCCTTGCTCAACAAAGATCAGAAGCTATCAGGAATAGACCACCTATAAAGAATCAATTAAGAAATCAAATGATGACCTACTTGAAGCATGTAGGAAAGTTCAAGCACTCTGATTTGAAGACCAAGAAGTTTGAGGAAATACAAGCTCTATATGAAAAGATAAAAAGGCCAGATGAATATTTCATTGCTATTGGGTCTGTTAAAGATGAAAGAATGATCAAGAAGATGAATTAAAAGGAAATTAATTCTTCAAAGGATGACAGTGTCAAGGATGAGGTTAAAGAAGAAGAAGGTACTAAGAAAATAAAGAGTGGTCACATTAAGATGATTGCTAGAAAGAAGCCTAGACCACTGAAAGATGTTAATAGTGACGAGGAACACAGAAGATGTCTAAAGATTGTTACTTTTGAAGGTACCATAGATAGTGAAATAATGGAGACAAAATCGTTTATTTCCAGGTTAGGCAAGGTTTCATCACCAGAGGGGGATTATCTTGTTGTCTATAAGGTAAATGTAAATTTTAGGGCATTCAACTATCTAATGGAGGTACTTTATATTTTTGATAGACAAGATTTGTTTCACTTATATGAGTTGATAACAAAGCAGTACTTAGAAGTCACTCTAGAAGGATATGAGTTGATTCTATATGGAGACTTGAAAATTATGATGGGATCATCAATGGAAGAAAATGACTTAAGTGATTTCTGGAATGATCAACAAGATTGGGAGATTATCACTTGGAGATTGTATGAAGCTTGTAGAGTTTACATACTAGAGCTTAAGGATGGGACAGTCATTCACATGCTTGTTGAAAGAAAATATCCTCTTTCCAAGGATTTACTTCAAAGGATGCTTGATCTTGGATTGGAAGTTGAAAGAGAAAGTACTACTGTAATAGATTTGATCAGATTTATTAAGCAACAGATTGATGAAAAGTGATGCTGTAAATGGAAATGAAAAGGGATTGAGTGTTGGCTAACCACCACACAACAAATGGTCATCAGTTCACCATGCTTAATAGGCATAAGATCTGACTAGTCCATAAGAAAACGGATTGTGGTAAAGACTTCACAAATCCGTTTATGGTTGACAATTTATCGAAAATTGTAGGGTTTTCAACTCACCTTGCTTCATGGTGAAGAGTTGGCTAGTCCAGGATCAAATAGTTTCTGGTAAAGACTACTCAAATCTGTTGATAGCTGATAGTTTGCTAAAAACTATATGGTTTATCAATGCACCATGTTATGGCAATAAAGCATTGGCTAGTCCAAAAGAAACGGTATTTGGTAAAGACAAGTCAATTCCGTTGATGGTTGACAGTTTACCAAAAACTGTATGGTAATTAACTCACCATATTTTGCAATAAAGAGTTGACTATCCCAGAGCAAACGACTACTGGTAAAGGAAAAACAAATCCATTTATGGCTGGTAGTTTGTCAAAAACTACAAAGCCAACTTAGTTGGATTGTTGCTGAAAAGATGTTGCTGTGTTGCTGCAAAGATATGTTGCTGATAACAAATAGCAACTTAGTTGGATTGTTGCTGAAAAGATGTTGTTGTTGAAGACATGTTGTAGAAGGATAGCAAAAGATGTCAAAGATTATTAAAGATCAAGATCAAGACTTGACAAAGTGTTTGGATACATCCTCAAAGAACTTAAGAAGAATAAATCCGAGAAACATTGAAGTTAAAAAAAGTTCACCAATCATGTTAGGGGTAGGATTGTTGGAAATTATGAATTCCTAACTTAGTACCGTTAGTGCTATACTTAGTACCGCTAGTTATAGTTAGTATTGGCAGTACAAAGTGTTAAGTACTGTTGAGATAGTTAATACCGTTAGTATAAAATAGTTAGTACCGTTTAAGAGATATGTATGAGATATTGTAGGAAAAGATATGTATTATCTTTTACGCGTTTTGTAAGCCTGTTAGGGTTTATCCTTGGTCTATAAAAGGAACCCTACGGCATTAGAGAGATGATCATACAATATATACAACAACAATAGAATATACACAGATCTCATCTCATATAATCATATCTCATAGTTAGTAATCTGTAAGCACTTTAGCAGATTAATAGAAATCATTGTTCTTCTTAATACTATTGTGTAGATTTCGCATATACAATAAGTATTCATAGTCAGTGTTTTATTTTTAGTCAATCTGTATTTATACAAGTTAGCTATCACCCTTATCAGGCTGCAAAGATCTGTTCAGTTTGGGACTCACATATACACCTTGATGTATGTTTCCCTACTTAGAACTAGTGTCAAGAAATAATGAATACCTACTTTATCATATTCACTAAAAGGTTTAGCTAATATGATTGTGTCCTCTTATAAAGACATCAATAAGAAGTATGTAATTAACTTGAAAAGATTGTTGAAACCAAGAGTCGACATTTAATAATACTTTATTTAATATGTTCATTTCTTCTTGTTAAGACATAAACATCAGGTCCTTGAAATGTTGAAAGACTTATAAAGTACGCAATTGACTTGTAATGTCTCATAGTCATGACATGTACATGATGTCATTGAAGTGCTCAAAGACTTATAACGTAAAGTAGGTGATTAACGTGTTATGTCTTCTTGTTAAGACATGTACACAAAATCCTTGAACTTCTCTAAAACTTTTACGCTATAGCATGCAATTGGCTTGAAATCACTGTTAATGCAATTATGTTTGAACAAATTGGCAAGTATTGAGCCAAATGGTATTAGGTTATCTAGAGAATTGTGATACTGTCTCACAATCCCATTACTCATAGAATACCACATCACTATGGTATGTCTATTGTGTAAAATCAAACTCTATTGATATTATTTGATTTTTAATAACTTTAACTACCCTACCTCTAATATTATCAAGGTTAACAAAATTGAGTAAAGCTACGTATTTACTCAATATAGTTCCAATCAAGAAGGTAACTATGACACTATCAGGTTATGGAATGGGAAGACTCCCATTAAGTCTTAACTGAAGTTCTGAATTTGTTGAGACCACGTTAAGCATGTTATTAGCAAACTAGAGTCAAGAACTGTTAGCATATATTATACCTCCCAAACGAGAACAATTTTATTGTTGCTCGACTTTCTGTGTTTTTGCAGAAAGTCTCCTCTTACACGAAAGAAGTGTGAGCATCTATTTTGGAGAAAATCTCTTCTTACATAACCTTCTAAATGCACTAGCGAATGACATAATGAATGTTGAGATGTAGTCCATGAAAGAAAATTATTTTTGGAATTTGATTGATCTTTCACCAATCGGTAAGACTGATAGGTTAAATTGGTTCTTCTAGGAGAAGACTAATATGGACAAAATTGTACACACATTTAAATGCACGCCTTATGATAAGGGTTTTACTTATACTCAAGCGATTGACTATAATTAAAGCTTCTTTTCCTTGCAAGCGTTAAATGAATAAAGATATTAATTACCATACTTGATTTCATGAATATGAAATATGGCAATTGGATGTCAAAACTCCTTCTTGAATGATTACCTTTGCGAGGACGTTGTGTAATCAAAAGGGTTTTTGAAATCCAAGTTATCTTTAGAAAATGTGCAAGCTACAAAATCTATGTGTGGATCGGAGCATGCATATAGGAGATGGAATCGTAAGTTTAAATCAATAATTTGATTTTGATTGAAACAAAGATAACTCCTGAGTACACCTTAAAGCTAGTCGGAGCATTATGTTTTGTTTTTCTTATATCTTATATGTTGTTAACATATTGGAAATGATATTTCACCAAACTTGATTTTAATCCTTAGTTTGGAATAATGTTTCTATCAAAAGATATACGAAATAAAACATACAACCTTGGAACATATGTTTATTAGGATAAACATACGTGATTAATAAGTCTAACACAACATGTCACATCATTGAGTAAGACTCAAAGTTCTATCTCACCTGATGAGTTAAACACATGTTTAAAAATGTTTAGTTCAGCTAAAAGTTTCATTATGTATGTCATGATATGCATTAGACTAATTGTAACACTTGCATGAATGCAAGATGAACTGACAACAATAGTAACTAAGTGAAAGTCATTAGACTACTATTAAAAGAACATTCTAAAAGGCCTGCAAAGGACTAAAGACATGTTCATAGTTTACGAATTTTAATAAGGAGATTAGTTTTGAGTTTATACACTAATGCTTATTTTAATTGAGATGATTCTCAATCCTAGTCATAGCAGGATTTTCATCATAAATGATAATACTGTTGACTAAACATGCTTGATTGAAAGCATTGTTACACTATTCATTAAAGAATAAGAATACTTTACAGTCTAGGAAGCTGTTAAGAAGACTGTCTCATATAGGTGGTTTTTCTTGCTTCAAACAACCTATGCTAGTATTATTGTATTAGCACTTGAACACACATATACAAAATGACAATCATCGTATTATTCAAAACCTTTACTGCTTGTGAGTTTTGAAACAAGTATTCTCAAAGGTCACTCAGATGACAACTAAGTTGGTACTTTTTGCAAAGTCAATGTCTTGTACCAAACATGTTTATCATGTTAGGAACATTGAACTTCGACCTGCTAGTAGTCTCATGTATATCTGCTTTTAGTATTTGGATAATGGAACGTTAAGTAGTAATATTAAACAATGAATTGATATACCTAGTATGATCGTCTTCATTTATACAACTGTGTTCTATATTAGCATGTTTAAATCCATGAATAATTTATTTATTCTAAATTCTCCATTGTCAGTTAATGATACGGGAGCATCATTGAATTAAGGCAAATGTGGAGGTTTTGGTCATATTCATATGGTATGAATATTAAAGGATGATACCGCCAAACTCATATGTTGTTCATTAGATGAACATTAGACTGACCCAACCTACGAGTATTTACTATATGGATCGGCGTCAATAGTGAATCTCGCAAGTGGTTATATCTCTCATCCTCAGACTTGAGATGCAAGTAAGTTTTGTGTGTGTGGAATGTCAATCTTTGATATGGTTCAACGTTGATCTGTTGAAGGATGCTATAAAGGCTATTTTCAAGAGGGAAATGAAACACATAACTGACACGTGCAGTCAAAATAAGATTTCTTTCTCCACATGTAATGGAGTAAGATACTACTGTGCCCCTCGATGATTTGAACAGATGTATGTGTGGCCGCACCCAAATATAATTAAGATGATACTTGATTGATTTGGTAATCTAGTTCAATGTCTATATCGAGAAACAGAATTGTTAAACATTAGAATGACTTATGATCCATGTCAGATGTTCAACTATCCTTATATGTCTCTGGGGGCATTGGCGTGTTGCTAGACGCTAACCTTTGCTTGTATAATTACTTGATTATTATGACATGCGTAAGTGGGAGCTGTTGGAGTATGCTCGTGTCATAATAACTAATTATATGGCTAGACACATGTGAGCCTATGGGGTCACACACATACACACTGAGGTACCATTTATATATCATGTTTATTGTATTTACGGTATATATATAATCTACGTAACACGGGATAACTATTGGGCTTCTAATAACTAAGTATTGTACTAAGTTAATTGGACTTGGAAAACAAAAGAGGAGGCCCATACAAGCCCTATAGGGGCCGACCATTCATGCATGTATGGGAAGGGATAAGATTGTTTGACCAATCAACATTAATATGATTATCTCCTAATTGATTTTCTAATTAATGTGATTAATAACTTTCCTAAAATCTCTTCCTTCCTCTCCTTATATATACATACGGCACACACACTCTTGAGATAAGGTTTTTGTGTTCTTATTTTCCCATCACTTTGTATCTTGATTATTCAAAGTGAAATATAAAGTTACAGGGTTTAGACTAGCATCAATTGGTATACAAGGAAGTGTAGTATGGATACATCATAGAGGTGATCTCCATTTGATCACTTGGTTTCACTTGGTGTTTTGTGCTAGGGTGAAGGTCACCGGTTGATTCTACCGATCCAGCTATAAAGGTATTACTTTTCTTGTTTTTCTTTGATTGATCATTTGACTCTATGGATCCGTTGATAGGTGCTTGTTCCGCTGCATTTTATATTTGATTATATGATATTCATTTGATTCAGTACCTATAGTTACACCATTTCTTTTTCTTAAGCCTCAAATTCTTCCACGGCATCCTCTCAAACTTCCTCCACAAACACATCTTCCACAAAACCTAGGATAACCATCAAACCTTTATGGAAGAAACAACTTTTCCTTGACTTAATTCAAGATGATGATGTTACAACCTCACCAGTTCCTAGTAAACCTACCTCTTCAACTCCATCAAGTACTCATCTTAAAACACCCTCAATTAAAGGAACTTCATCATCATCATCCATTCCATCACAACCCAATTCATCTCCCTTTCAAGACCTCATGGATATATCTCTAAATGTTTCTCATTCACTTCCCACACAAACATAACCACCTAACTTAACTAAAGAACAAATCGTTCAAGAACTCAATAAGCTATAGGAAATTTCTAATCTTTTAGAGATGGAAATCCAAAATACAAAAATACGATAAAGAGCAACTTGCTAAACAAGACATGGTTGTCGGTCTTCTAAAGTTCAAATATGATAAAGACCATTTGTATTCAGCAAGCGAGCAGGGTAAAAGTAAGGGTGCCATTCTCAAAACAAAACCAATAACAAGTACTGATGCAAGGCTGCAATTACTTCATATGGATTTATTGGTCCAATTAGAGTGGAGAGTATAAATCGCAAGCGATATATCTTGGTGATTGTTGATGACTATCTGTGTTATACATAGGTGTATTTTCTTCGATCTAAGGATGAAGCTCCAGAGACGATCAAGAAGTTTATCACTCTTAATCAAGTTAGCTTACATGCCACTGTACAGTTTGTTTGAACTGATATTTGTACAGAATTCAAGAGTTAGACGTTGAAGTCATTATATGAGAAACTTGGCATTACACACCAAAAGTCAATTGTAAGAACTCTATAACAAAATGGTGTTGTAGAAAGGCGTAACAGAACCTTAGTAGAGGTTGCGCGAACAATGTTGATTTTCTTGAATTCACTAGATTTTCTATGGGTTGAAGCTGTTGCAACTGGTTGCTTTACAAAAAACCATTCATTAATTCACAATCATTATCAAAAGACACCCTATGAGCTTATCTGAGAAAGGAAACCCACTGTATAATTCTTTCATGTGTTTGGTTCTCTTTGTTATCTAACCAATGATCGGGATGATCTCAGAAAGCTCAAACCAAAAGCTGACATTGGCATCTTTATCGGGTATTCTGAAGATTCAAGAGGCTTTCAAATCTACAACCAAAGAACATGGAAGATAATGGAAACGATTCATGTCAAGTTTGATGAGCTTATAACAATGGATTCTAAACGCAACAGTTTAGAACCCGATTTAAACCGCATAAACTTTCAAGATCTGTCAGCATAGCCATCAAGAATATCAACAAAAGAAGATTTGGATAACTTGTTTGGTCTAATGTATAAGGAATACTTTGAGAAGAGAACTTTAACAGTGTCTACTAATTTTGTTGCACCTGATACTATTCATAATGATGACACACGTTCATCAACAACAATTATCATTGCTGAAGATGAAGCTCCTCACAGTGTATCCATTACTACTGACTAAACACCTTCCCAATCACATAATCTTGTTGATGGATCACATCAAGAAGATAATGCAGACCTTGATGGAAATACTTTCATTAATACATTTTGTACTCCTATTTCTGAAGATGATGAGTCTTCATCACGTAATCAGGATCTGTCACATATGCATGAATTTTATTAAAAGCACCCTTCAACAGACAAATGGACACAAGTTCAGCCATTAGAACAAGTGATTGGTGACCCTACCAAACTAGTTATGACAGTATCAAACTTCAACAGAAGCCGAATGGTGTATGTATGCACTCACAGTGAGTACTATTGAACCAAAGAATATCTGTCACACCCTGTCAGCAGTGGAAACATGGGAATACAATATAATGATTAATCATAACACAAGATACATAATAGAATAAACTAAAATGCATTAATGAAAGTGTCATGATGACCATCAACCTCAAATCAACCTTGAGTGATGTCCCAAATCAAGAACACATCACATAGTCGCCAATTATTACAACCAAAAGCCCACGTATGGGTCCACACAATCTTATCCTTAATCCTCAAGAAACCAAATCCATAACAACATCAAATTCAAGACTTCTCAAACAAGATTCCTACGGGATTCTTTAAAAGTCTGCTACATGCACCATACTTTAACGATCATTTACTTCACCTGAAAATGATACTCGAAAACGTCAGGCTCGTAGGTTTGACTCGAAACCCAGTTGTTGTGCCAATCATTTAAATAGTAGACAATAGTACTATATGACAATGAATATATGCAACAAACCCATGACTTAGCATCCCCGCTAATCATGTGTGATGACCTAGCATCCCCGCTAGTCATCAAAACCAGCATATCCTAATGCTCTTGGAGTCGCAACTCTGATATGTCACTTATGCACCTAAAGGGCCTACCAGCTGGAGCACAATATTAGGGCAGGACCTTAACCCTTCCATGCCAAACACAGTACATGCAAGTAAAACCACAACCCTTGCCATGCCAAACACAGTACATGTAAGTAAAACAACAACCATTGCCATGCCAAACACAATACATGCAAGTAAAATCACATCACATATATTCACATAGTAGTCATAAGCACATAATTATCCTAGAAATAAAACCACGTTTTGCACAGTTCAGAAAACAGTTCAAAACACATTTGAGTATCATTTCCCCCCAACAGAAAAACAGTAAAATAATGGGGCTACGAGAACTCACCTCAAGCAAGTCTTTAGCAACCAAATCTCAATCACACAAGCAAAGGCAATGACGTCCGCACACGACCTAGTCCAGTTAATGTCCCATTTTAATCATTCATTTCCAAAGCGGTTTTTCAGATTTGATGCATAGGGGTCAAAATGTTTGTTGTACGGTTATCTTAAACATTTTAGTGGTGTGATGGTTAACAACTTAACTCCAAAGATATATCGAACCCATATCTTAGTACAATATACTTATACTATTTACATAAAATAGTTAAGTAATATAAGTAAGTATTTATAATGATTAATTATAAATATATCTCGATAAGTCTATTCGGTACACTTGGTTACCATAAATATATTATTTATACTATACGAAATGAAATGTTTATGTTCGCTAAATATTTTAGAAAAGTTTTGAGAAAAAATATATTTTTCGTCTTCTAGTTGACTTATTAAAATAATAAAATAATAATATTTTATTATTAAAAATAAAATCACGTTTTAAGTAAAAATTCTAAGTACAGACTTTTTACGAAATTTTGGCATGACCCGTACGTTTATATGACATTTCCCAAGGTTTTTAAACCTTATTTTCAAACAATTTCAACATTTCGACACTTTCCGACCAATTCCAAAAATCACCTTTCACGACGTTTACCAAGATACTTTCTCAAAACGACTTTCAATATAACATCACAAGTATATTTTACTTCCCAAAAGTCCGCCAAAACACTTAAAATGACTAGATTCTTGTTTTTTTTTTATTGATCATGTGACTCTATAGATCCGTTGATTGGTGATTGTTCCGTTGCGTTTAATTATTAATAATATGTTATTTAATTGCTAAATCACCTATACTAGTTTATCTCATTCTAAAGAGACAAGGGAGTCCTAAAGGAATCCATCTACGGTGTCACACAAAATCCACGAAACCCTAACCCTAATTAAATTCGAAATCATAAACCGAAAAAGGAAAGGAAAAATGATTACCGTATGATTGAGATAGACAAGAGAGTGATCTAAAACAAGGATGACCTCAAAGATTTGGTTTAGTAAAAATTTCGTGTGTGTGTGGAGTGAAAATGTGTGGTAAAACTTAATCCGGCATATCAGAGGGGTTTTTATACCCTAACTTGATACGCCATATCAATGTTTGATGAATACGCCATATTGGCGTATTTTGTGGATTTTGTCAATATTTATTAAAAGCGGTGGATATGTCGTATAGGTTTTACCTTAATATGCCTTTTCCATCCTTGGAGACCATTTTTCCTAAAATAAAGCAAAGAAAACGTACCTTGGCCTCCGCAACATTATTGCACAATCACCATCCTTATAATACCGCTTAGGGTCGAACGAAATGCCAAACAGAATATATAAATTCATAATGAGATAGAATAGCATTCCGTTTGCGTAATATCTCCAAATCACGATTTTTATATTTAAGTTTACGACAAAACTTTCTGTTTTGAAAGTTTTAATGACTTTATCGTGACTCGTTTCAGAAAGCACACATGACCTATGTATAATTTCATTAGCCTCTGAAGACTGTATTCTATCGATTTCATTATCATCATTGTCCTCGTCTGATTTTAAATTATTAGGATGAATAACGTTAAAAGGGAATAGATTATTAAAGTATAAAACATTTTGTTCCTCTTTATCATATTCAGACAATGATGTTTCATCATTAAATTCATCGATATGTTGATGGTTTAAGATCGGTTCAGTTAAAAAATCTGATTTAGACGTTTGAGCATCATTGTAAACAATGGCTGGAAATTCGTTCTCAAAATATTTAAGGATGTCTAAATCATCAAAACAACTGATCGCAGGCTCAGGTGATGTAATTGAAGGTATGACTTTTTTATTATCATTTTCTGAATCCGTTCTCAAATCGTTGACAGAAATCATTTTATAAGAAAATGAGTTTTTGTCACAAATTATTGTGTAATCCTCATCATCGGATTCGTCAAATGATATTCTAAAGTCGATCTCATCGTTGATAGGAGTACTTACTTGAGATTTGCACGGAAGTGCATCCTGAGGTGCAAAGGCATCGTTAATGACTATAGCTGGGAATTTAGCTTCCATAGATCTAAGGTCATGAAGATCGTCATCAACCCTGATTTTTCCATATGTAGCAGTTTTCCAGTTAAACACCCGACCACGCCTACGAGCTTTTTCTTCTTCAAGCTTGATATATTCTTCCATAGTCATGTTGGGATCATCCATCCTGAAATAAACTTACTAGAAAGGCAGTTAAATAACCAATACGTCGTATTCAGAGGACTGAATACGTCGTATCACACAAACACAATAAACAAACAAGAATACAAATTACTCTAAACTACACTACTCCTAAGGGTTAGATCTAATCTAATGTTAAAAACCAAAATATCAAATAAAAATCAAGATTAATTTTCACTCCCCGGCAACGGCGCCAAAAACTTGATGTGTCGTTGTGTGGTGTATATTTTATTGATTCAAGTTTTAAATTTATATTTTGCCGACTAAACCAAAAACAACACTTTAACGGGCAGTGTACCCGATCGGTAGTAGTTTCGTGGTAAGTAGGGTGTCGAACACTTGAAGCGAGGTTAAATCTATCAATTTAATTAATATCTTGGTTATCTAATCTATGTTAATTCTATTCTATTCTAAACCTATGTCAGTCTAAATCCTAATTCTAACGGGAAAAAGGGGGTTTTCAGCCTGAGAGACTGGCACGGTTTGGTTGGTGACTACAATTAATTCAAGGCACTTTTACCCACGCAAGTTAATTAACAAAAGATAAAGAGCGGTCGGGCCAAATATAAGAAAACTGTATTAACCATTATTAATCCGATTATAATGTTGGTTTGTTTATTAAGTGCTATGATTTCTTCTCTCGAGGTGGCATATCATTCTTAAGACATAGGCGTTACATCATCCTAAGACCTAGACACATTAATTCTGTCATAATTAAAGCATCCGAATAAAGCATCCTTATTGCTGATTATAATCTATCTTAGGGATTAAAGCAATGGTGATCTTGTTAAACCCTAGCTTATAGAGACTTTTCCCACTTACCGCTTAATGGGAGGTTAATTCAAACAACAACAAAACAAACAGTAGTCCCAACTTTTTAACTATCCAATGGAATTAGAACTTACTTGTTGATTTATCTTAGGTCACCCTGCTAGTACAACACTATCATAAACCATTGCAAATATCTAAATTAACTATTAGTCCCTATGTAACCTATCCTAACACAGACTTAGAAGGACAATATTATGTACACCCATGAACACTAGATGTATAAAGTTAACTATAGTGAAAGCTACTCACCAGACTCTAGATTTACTTGGTCTGTATAATCTAATCCAGTTGTATGATAGGTCGCATACAAAAAGACCGTAAACAATAAAAAATTATAAACATAAAACAGAGCATCCAACGATAAATCAAGAAACTGATAAACAATAATCCAAACATTCCGATCTTCTATAATGGCGAAATACCCAAGAGTATTAGCCTTCAAACATCATAATAAATACAAGAGTAATTATTTAGCCAAGGTAAACCAACCGAGTTAACGAATGATACCAAAAACTAAACGATTACTAAAGTATACACTAGTACAAAAAGTGGATTTGGTCACACATGGGCAAAATGGAACGGCCACACATTCACATATTTATGTGACCAAAGGTACCAAAAAAGACACCATTTACTAATTAGTCACACATGAACATTTTTATCGTGTGACCATTAGAACTGTATTGCCACACATTCGAACATCATGTGGCTAAAAGTAACTGGTAATATTGTTTTGGTCACATATGAATTTTCGAACGGTGACCATACAAGTAAGCTTGAACATTGGTCACGGTATACATATAAATATGACAAATATTCGTCACACCACACTTGACAACACATGTGACTAAATGCCAAAGCATATGGTCATAACTAAACGTTTTGCCCACATTATTTTAGTGTAGTCCAAATTCCGTTAACATATGGTCACGTAACCTTAATATTGTGTCTAAATTTTATGTGTGTTTGCCTTGCCAAAAGCTAATGTGTTTAGTCACATTTACTCTAACCCTGTGACCAAATGGCAATCATATTGGTCACACTAAATGTTTGTCACTCAATCATAAGATTCCGTGGCCATTTGAATGACATTATCACACAAAATTACATATATCTTCAATTTAAAACACATATGGTTCACACTATTAACAACTGTTTGGTCACTTTAATAAAGCTTAGTTGTATGTGACTAAATACCCAAAACAAACATGCTTTGAATGGCTAAATATTACAAAAGGTCACACAAACATCAAATTCATGTGGCCATTGGATGATCAAATAGCACACAAAATACACATTTCTTCAATTTAAACACCATATGGTCACACTTTATTAACACTTTTGCTACTTTATGCAGCTTATTGAATATTGCTAAATGGTCCAAAACAACATGCTTTGTGTGACTAAATATTACAAAAGACACACTAACATAAAATTCATGTGACCATAGGAGGATCAAACTAAGTCACTACACAAAATACACATTTCTTCAATTAAACACCATATGGTCACACTTATTAACACTTTTGGCCACTTTATGCTTAATTGTATTTGACTAAACACCAAAAAAAAAACATGCTTTGTGTGACTAAATATTACAAATGGCCACACAAACATAAAATTCATGTGGCCATTGGATAAACATTAGTCACACAAAATACAACATTTCTTATACTTTAAACACAGTATATCTTGTCACAAGCACACTTATTAACACTTTTTGAGTCACTTTATGCTTAGGTTGTTGTTGAACTAAATACCCAAACAAACAAGCTTTGGTGCTAAATATTACAAAATGTCACAACAAACAGAATCAAATTCATGTGGCCATTGGATATCAATAGTCACATACAATACACATTCTTCAATAAAAAACACCAAATGGTCACTCTATTAACACTTTTTGTCACCTTATTATGCTTAGTTTATGTGACTACATACCCAAAACAAACATAGCGCTTATGTGTGGCTAGAAATATTACAAAATTCACACAAAACATCAAATTCATGTGCCATTATGATGATCAATAGTACATACAAAATAGACATTTTTGGGTCACTTTAAAAACACTATATGGTCACACTTAATTACACCTTTTGTTACTCTTTGCTTAATGTGTATGTGACGAAATACCCAAAAAAACTAATATCATTCATAACAAGAAAATAAAAAAGGATGTTTACTATGCAACAGCTACAACAACAACGTTACAAAACAAACAATACAAATTACGACCCAACAAAAGCCCAGCAAGAATCAAACCCAGACCTCCCTTTACTGAAGGTCAAGCAGGTTACCATCTTTTCATCGACAACCTCAATTTCGTTAAGTAATAGCATTTCTTTTTAAATAATAAAAGGGTTTAAGGCTGTCATTATTTTTGGCTAGTAGCTTAAAAAATATTATAACACAAAGGATGTTACACTCACAAGCAAAGAACTGATCCTGTCGACCTATCCTAAGGAATCAGGCGGTTTACCAATCTTGCAAGAAGTAACCTATTCGTTATGTGTATGCAATTCCTTATTAATAAGAAGTTTAAGCTGTCATTGTTTTTTGCTAAGTATCTTAGAAGAGTGCTTCTCGAAAACTGCTTAATAAACGTAGCTTAAAGAGTGCTTATAGAAACTGCTTATTAAACTGTGGCTTTTTCTCCCTCTGCTTATGCAATGTTTAAGCTGCAATAACACACAAACCAGACAATAACATCACAAACCAAACAGACCAATACATCAAATTTCATAAGGTTTTAAAAAGTACATGATTTTCACCATTACATAAGTCACCATAAAGTTTGATTGCTAAACAAAACACAAACAAAAGCTAACATCTAAAACATGTTATAACATGATCAGCTTCCACATGACACCTTTCTTTTCCCCTTTGCCTTATCTGCACAAGTTTTTGATTTCCTGACTCCCATTTTCTTTTCAATTTCATCACATGTAGTAACACTTGCTAGTCCCAGCATACAGCCTGTGACTGGTACAGGGCTATACATGTTTGGATTATGTTTCTTGCAAACTGGTACATATTTACCTTTAGACATTGCAGAGTTAGAGTCATCAATGCAATCCTTGTCTGTGGTTTCTATATTTTTTCTTTCATTGTCTGTGCTTAGAAAGTAGTTTTGTAACACCCCCAAAAATGGGTCGCAACGGAATGTGTGTTCGGGGCGTGTTACTTCATAATATACAACGCTAGATACAAGAGAACGACCTCTAAATGTGTCGTTTGAAAAATAATCTCGTTGATTTCCTTGAAATTGATATAACATTTGTCCCATAATTACATCACCATGAAAAACTTGAACGTATAGACTCCAATGCACTTCAATTAAGCCAAGTATCTATATCACCTGAGAAAAACATGCTTAAAATGGTCAACATAAAGTTGGTGAGTTCATAGGTTAGTTTAAATATACATGTAGGTTTCAAATTAATGTATTTGTCCACTGTATCATCACAGTACCATGTAAAAATCCCAAAGATTTATAAAGAATGCATGACCAATTTGATGTCACCAAAAGTACCAATCTTATCCCAAAGATTTATAAAGAATGCATGACCAATTTAATGTCACCAAAATGTTTCAAGTATGTATTGCCACTTTATTCAAGGCACAGTAAATATCCATGTGAGTATAAAACATTGTTTAAGATTACTCTAATCTTATGAAACCGGTGCACTAATATAACAGTATGAGTTCATATGTAAGTGTTGTGGGCCCTATAGGCCCAACCAATCGTAATCCGACATGTTATAACGTTCGTTTGCCCAGTGATAGCTAATCACCCGAACGGGGATCACACCAGAATAGATCTATTTCATAACATTCGTGCTCACCCTCCAAGTGATTTACAGTTCATGAAGCTGTGACGTAGACTTGTATGTACCCATCACAGGTGTCCCCTCGAAGAACACTCGGGCAGAAATGAATATGTACCCCTCACAGGTGTCCCCTCCAAGGACCACCGGGCAATAATGATTATGTACCCCTCGGGCATTTACTTGTAGTTGCCAATTCAATCCGCTTAAGCTAATCCGTAATCATATGTGTGAAAATAAAGTTGTTGCGTTCATAAATGAAAACAGGTACTGTATCTCAACGCGATATATGAGAATGAGTATGGAAATCAACCAAGTAAATGCGTTTGTAAACATGTATGCAAACGAGTTGTAAATGAGCACGTAACGAGTTTAAATCAAACACGTAATTGAATTTGTAACAAGCATGTTCTCACCCCAAAAATATATGTAAAACCAGTAAAACATGGGGCTATAAACTCACCTTGATCAAAGACCACGATCAAATAATCCAAATAAATCACAACCGAATCTGCAACGATCTCGGCCACGACCTATAATTATGTCGCTCTATTATAATACACGTATTAAATACGATCAACGATGCGTACATCGTAACGACGAAATCATACATATTTTAATATGTATACATACATATATACATGTGATGAGAAATCCACTTGCGCGTCTTTAAACCTTAACCCTTAGTATATTATATGAATATATACTATTTTCCGTCCAATCATAGCTTATGTCGAATATTTACCGAAAGTTACTATTTTTAGACCTTCCGTTTTTAGAACCGAACAGTGGTCTTAAATATAATTAATTGAAATAATAGATCAACCGACCTTTAGTTTTGACCCGCTATGTGTAAAACGTCATTACGAACAACTTTCGTGTTTCGCCGGAAGGCTGAAACGGACTCGAAAGTGCTCAAATCCTTTAATTAATAAACCTGTCAGATTTAATATATTAAAAATAACTTATTTTCTATTAAAGTGTATGTTCCGATTTCACTCCAGTTTCTTCGTTATTGGGAGTTAAAAGTCCCGTTTTATATCAAAACGTCCGTCAAAATATAATTTGTTATATTTTATAAACTAAAGTCTGACTTTTCAAAGTCTCGAATCCCGAATCTCATGTTCCGTTTTTCTGCTCACAATGTACCGTTACAAAAACGCGCCAAAGTCCGTTTTTAACTCAAAAACTTATCTAAAATGTGTCTCTCATGGCTTATAGCTTAATATCAATCCCGTTTTAATATTAATACATATTATATTTAGACGTCGCAAGTTTCATTAGATTTAAGAACTTATGATTATGATGATAAAAATATTGCAAAAAGTTCTACAGTTAAAATTTTCGTTCTTTAAAATCAAGTTACAAGGTCCTAATAAGTTGTTGCTTTGAGTCGTGTGACAGCCAACACACGCACCCGACCCGGCTGATGGACAGCCAAACGCACCCTCGTGCATATTATAACCCAACGATGCACCCTATGTGGGTGACTGACCCGAACCCACGCATGCCTTGTGGTGCGAACATAATAACCAAACGCACTCTTGATGGTGTTACTACCACAACCGAACGCACCCTTGTGCGAGGCTGAGATAGCCACACGCACCCTTGTGCGTAGCTGACCAGCGGACCAAAACAAACACCCCTAGCTGCTGTCCCTTAAACCAAACGCACCCTTGTTTTGTATAACAACCAGACGCACCCTATTTGTAAACTAAGCGCACCCTATTCGATTTCTTCATAAACCAAACGCACCTCTATGGTGGTGGTTTGACCCGACACCCCACGCACCCTTGTGGGTCGTGGTGGCTGCCGAAACAAACCCACCCTTTGTGGCGGTTATAACCCAACAGGAACTCCCCCTTTTGCGGCTTTCCTGCTACCGAACAAACAAACACATCCTTTTTGTTGTTAAACCCACAAACCAAACACGCAACCCTATCAGTAAAAAAAAGAAAAAAAAAAAAAAAACCAAGACTAGAAAACCAAAACGCGCGCCCTTTGGCTGTTACAACCCTCCACCAAACGCCCTTGTGCTGTTTTTATTATAAACCAACGCACCCTGGTGTGGGTGTTATGAAACCAAACGCACCCAGCCGGTGCAAAACCAACCAACGCACCCCTGTTGGTGACTAACGGAACTAAACACACCCTATGGTCGCTTACACAGCCAAACCAAAACCCCTTTCCTGTTAACCCGAAACCAAACACACCATTCGGGTGTTTAACTGTCGAAACAAGCACACCATTGTGGTGTTTATCAAGACCAAACGCACCCTTCTCGAGTTGATATTAAAAACCACACGCACCCTTATGGTGCTGTGAAGGTGCGGTATGTAGGAGTAGAGGGAGATGTTGTGGTGTGGTTTCGGCATGAGATTTTTTGGGAGGGGCGTGGCTTGTGGTGGTGTTGGGTGGTGGATATAGGGTGTTGGAAAGAGAGTGAGAAATGTGATCGAATAGATCGGTTGAGGAGAAACCTTTTTGGTCTCGGCCGGAAAACTCACCGGAAAACTTTTCCGGTGACCGGAGGTGGTGGCGGCGGTGGTGGGAATGTCGCTGGAATTTTTGGGAGGGATGAAGTTGTGTGTGTGTTTATTGTTTTGTAAAATGAAATGAAATATATAAATTTATATATATAATAAAACTTATAATTTATGTGGCAAGTGGGTAATAGTTGAGGGTTAATTGTGTAAATATTTTAGGTAGTTTTTATAACTTTCGGTTCGAGTAGTGACCCGTTTGAAAGACTTAAACGATGTTTCTCAAAATAACGACACTTCGCTCATGTTTTTTCCAAATCATTTTTCTGATAAAAATGAGTATTTACTTGATAATATTTCATAAATATTTTTATAACATTTATAAAAATATCTGTTATTTATTTTGTGAACCGGTTACGCCTTGTCTGAAATAGAAAAAAAATGGATTTCAACTCGAATATTCGCGTTCTCAACAAACGCTTTTAATTAAATTGCTAAGTATTTTATTAAATATTTTTATTTAATAAAACGTGTTAATTAAATATAATTTAATTATTTTTGTGTTTCTAAAATTTTGCGAGGGCATTTCAGTCACCTTCTGACTGTTTTCGGGTCTCGGTCAAAACTAAAAAGTTGTCAGGAATATCATTCCACATCAAATTGCTTTAGAGTTCGAGTCGTGAAAACGTGATTTAGATGGTCGTTCTTATAAGTCAAGCCAGACCCTAAAAGTCAAAGGGTAAAATCGTCATTCGAAATTTCGAAAATTCTCGGATGTTACAGTACCTACCCCTTAAAGAAATCTCGTCCCGAGATTAAATTCGTGTTATCCGATTGTGTGAAGGAAAGACTTAAGGTTTAATAAACCCGTTCTAAACAAGACGCTGATAACTTTATTCAGCAAAATTCAGTGTTTCTACACTTCTCAATCTACCAAAAATTTTGGCTAGGTTTGTCCAGGATATTTAATCCATCAAAATGGGCATCTCAAAATATATCATTACAGATCTTACGACTAGTATAACCGCGGTATAGGAAAAGTCTCATTATAGTGAAAATCTCAAGAAGAAAGTCGCGTGAGTATGTTTGTATAAGTCTATAAATGTCCGAGGACGGAGTCTCGTTTCTACTATCTGTAATGTTCGATGATTCATATCAACGTGGCTTACGTATGTAAGTACCCAACTTACTTGGCAGTACTAGGATGTATCGCGACCTAAGTCTTTCTACTAGTGGCCCGAAATGAATAGTCCAACTATCTGTTCGTCGATAGGTGTTTATCTCGTTTAAGGGGAGTTGCATAACCTATTGGATAAAGTTGTATCAGTCGGGACCGCTCCAGGACCCAACAACAACGACCATAACGTCAATATTATAACAAATGGTGATGGGATGCCGAGAATTAGGACATTTCGAGAAACAATATTTCCAGAATAAAGTTTAATAAATGAGAGGAGCTCGCGAGAGAGCTTATGCGATAGACGACGGATTATGGTACTCAGTCGCTAGTTTGAGGACGAATCAACTCCATTAACTCAAGTATGTAACAAGTCTGTTAGTTCTACGAACAGCTCGTGATCGCGAGGATTTGCAATCGCAAAAGTAACACTTAGAAATAAAAAGGAGCTCAAGTTGAGTAGCCTTAATATATTAGCTTGAGTATTAAGACCATAAACGATTGTGTCTCTAGACCCTTTTAACGGATTCTGATGATTATCGATTTCAGGTTCATACTCGTGTCATATCGGATACCATTAAGCCCACTTATTTATAATTTCTTATTTACATAAAGAAGCGTCCAAATTTATGTAAGTAAGAAATAATAAACTTATGGTTCGGTGATTTATAATTTATTTATTTAACTAAAGAGGCGTCCCAATCCTTTCAAATAAATAAATTATAAATCATCCTATTTAATAATTCCCGGTGCAATACGCGTACTCTCATAACTTTCAAGGTGGTTGACATGACGATGCATGTGTTCTACTGAGTATGTGACGAGTGTTCCAAACTCGTCTTCGGAGACGGGGGTAAAACTATCAGGGAAATCACATAGTTTTTCAAGATCGTTAACGAGTACTCGGTTAGAGTAACTAAGGTAAAAGTCTTTACGAACGAGTTAACATAGCAATTATCATATAAATCCTCCTATTACAAGTCCCGCCCATACAAGACTTGTAATACTTAGATTTATACATAATACCCATGTAACAGAACGTGACGGGCTTGTTAACAATAGCAATTTATCATAACAATCCTCATATTAACAATCCCGCCCATACAAGACTTGTAATACTTAGATTCATACATAATTCCATGTAAACAAAACTGTGACGGTCTCCGTGTAATACAATATAGTATAAAGCTATGAAGAAAAATAATATCCTTAGAGACCATTGTTTAACTTACAATGTCTGAGAACGAAGTGAGACCATTGCGCAACTCACAATGTCTTAAAAATATTATGGTATTTATATAATAACTCTTATATAAATAAGCCGTATGATATACGCGAAAGGACTGCAACATATATATCTAATATACTATGTTTATGTCACTAAGCACTTAATGCAACACACGTAATGAACGCACATAATCAAGTAAGTGTGTAATGCACTTTGAAAAAGTTTGATGTGATGCAATGTTTGTGAAAACGGTTATTGTCTAGGTAAAATATGCAACCTAATTCTCTATAACCTTGACTCTAGATACCAATTTGTAACACCCCCCAAAAATAAGACTTCGCAGCGGAAATAGACCACATGGGTCTATACTTCATAATACACAGCGCTAGATACAAGAGAACGACCTTTAAAAAGTGTCGTTTGTAAAACAATCTCGTTGATTTTCTGAAATCAAAATAATAGTTGTCCCATAATTGCATCACCATGAAAAACTTGAATGTAAAGACTCCAATGCACATCAAATAATCCAAGCATCTAATTCACCTGAGAAAAACATGCTTAAAGATTCCCCCCCCCAACATTAAAGTTGGAGAGTTTTCATAGATTAGTATAAATATGGAATTAAGTTTCACAGAATGTATTTGTCCACTGTATCATCACAGTACCATGTAAAAATTCCAATGATTTATAAAGAATGCACGACACATTTTATGTCACCAAAATGTTTCAAGTATATATTGCCACTTTATTCAAGGCAACGAAAATATCCATGTGAGTATAAAACAATGTTTACGATTAACTTCTAAACTCATAAAACCTGAAGCCTAATAATAAAAGTACGAATACAAAGTATTTGTTGGGGGCGCCTGTAGTCCCAATGTGATACCCGACTGTATAACGTATTCGTCCCAGTGATAGCTAATCACCCGAACGGGGGTTGTCAATCCCGAATAGATCTATTTCATAACATGCGCGCAGACAACATGCTATAACGTTCGTTTGCCGAGTGATAGCGAATCACCCGAACGGGGATTATCAATCCCAAATAGATCTATTTTATAACATTCGCGCTCACCCTCCAAGTGATTTACAGTTCATGACGCTGTGACGTTAAGACTCGTAGTACCCATGCACAGTGTCCTGCACAGGTGTCCCTCCACGAACAACCAGGCAGTGATTTTAAAAATAATGTGTTTTCCCCGCAATGGGTGTTCCCAAATCCAAGAACACCCTGGGCAGTAATGATTGTTTGGCCCCGCAGCGCCATCCAATCGTAATCCGACAATCATTCAATGTAAAGTATGTATTTGTGACCAAAAATGAAGTCAAATAATGTATCCCATAGCGAATTATGTAAATGAGTATGCAACCAATTTGTAATCAACCATGTAAACGCATTTGGCCAACAAGCATGATTCTCACCCCCAAATATATGTAAAACGAGTAAAAACAGGGGAGCTATAAACTCACCTTGATCAAAGACCACGATCAAATAATCCAAATAAATCACAACCGAATCTGCAACGATCTCGGCCACGACCTATAATTATGTCGCTCTATTATAATACACGTATTAAATACGATCAACGATGCTACATCGAAACGACGAAATCATACATATTTTAATATGTGATACTACATATATACATGTGATAGAAAATCCACTTGCGCGTCTTATAAACCTAACCCTTAGTATATATATGAAATATATAATAATTTCCGTCCAATCATAGCTTATGTCGAAATATTTAACCGGAAAGTTACTATTTTTAGACCTTCCATTTTTAGAACCGAACAGTGGTCTTAAATATAATTAATTGAAATAATAGATCAACCGACCTTTAGTTTTGACCCGCTATGTCTTAATTTTAAAACTGACAATCCTCGCGACAAAGTAAAACGTCATTACGAACAACTTTCGTGTTTCGCCGGAAGGCTGAAACGGACTCGAAAGTGCTCAAATCGTTTAATTAATAGATCTGTCAGATTTAATATATTAAAATATAACTTATTTTCTATTTAAAGTGTATGTTCCGATTTCACCTCGACAACCAGTTTTCTCGTTATTCGGTAGTAAAAAATCCCCTTTATATCAAACTCCTCAAAATATAATTTGTTATATTTTGTAAACCAAAGTCTAACTTTTCAACATCTCGAACTCCGAATCCCATGTTCCGTTTTTTGCTCACAATGTACCGTTACAAAAACGCGCCAAAGTCCGTTAAAAACTCAGAACTTATCTAAAATGTGTCTCTCATGATTATAGCTTAATATCAATCCCGTTTTAATATTAATACACATTTTACTTAGACGTCGCAAGTTTCATTAGATTTTCATCACATATAACCAATTGATAATATAACGAAATAATCGAATTAATTATGGTGCAAAACAAAACGCACCCTTTTTGTGTCTGACGAACCCCCGGTTGTCTCGGCTGTTTGACAGCCAACACACGCACCCGACCCGGTTGATGGACAGCCCAAACCACACCTCGGCATATTATAAACCCATCGATGCACCTATGTGGGGTAACTACTGCCAAACCAAACACCCCCCCCCCTTGGTGTATAATCTGCCAACCAAACACACCCTTTTGCTTTGTCATTAAACCAAACGTACCCTTTTGGTGATATAAACCCAACCCGAACACCCATTTTTTTCGGCTTTCCTGCCACCGAACAAACAAACACCCCTCGTGGGGTTTTACAACATCAAACACACCCTTTTGGTGATATAAACCCAACGCATCCTAATTCAATCTATACTAAACTAAACGCACCCTTTTCGCTGTACATACACCAACCAAACGCCCCTTAAGCTATTTATATCAAACAAACACACCCTCGGTGCGGTTTACGACAACCAAACGCAACCTACGGTGGTGGCTGTCAACAACCAAACGCCCCCTCGGCTGTTTATCAGCCAAACGCGCCCTTGGCGTTGGCTGCCACAACCCAACGCACCCTCGTATGGGTTTATTTTACAAACCGAACGCACCCTTCGTGCACCCACAACCAAACGCACCCTATCTTGGTGGTGGTGACTGCCAAATGCACCCTTGTGGTGGTGGCAGTCAACCAAACACACCATTTTTGGGTGTCACGCAGCCAATCAAACACCCTTGTGGTGTTACTATGATACCCAACACACCTGGTTGGTTTGAGACCCACCAAACGCACCCCTTTTGTTGTTAAACCCAAACAAAACGCACCCTGGTGGTGGTTTTAAACCCCGGACGCACCCTATGTGCTGTCGAACCACCGAAACAAACACCCTTCGTGGTGTCTTCAAATAAACCACACGCACCCCTTTTCATGGTGGTGTTTCTATGCAGGTGGCGGTGGTAAGGAGGCCGGCTATGGTGGTGGTTTCGGTGTGATGGTGGTGTAGGGACGAGGGTGAAGTGGCAGTGGGGTGGTGATGGAGAGGCGAGTGGTGGTGAGGATCAAGTAGATCCGGTGATGAGGATCATTTTTGGTCTTGTCCGAAAAAGTCCGCCGTGGCGGCGTGGTGGTGGCCGGAATCCGGCCTGAGAAGATGACCGGAGGTGGTCGCCGGAAAATTTGGGAGAGTTAGGAGTGGTGTGTGTGTATTGTTAGAGATGAAATGAAATAAAAATATATAAGTTTTATATATATATAAAACTTTAAAATGAAAGTGTAATGTGTATAATAATTGAGGGTTAAAATTGAAATATTGCCACAGGGACCGTATGTGTAATTATTGAGAAACTTTTATAATATATTGGTTCGGGACTCATTTGAGCGACTTAACGAATGATTCAAATCTCGAAACTTGCGTCATTGTTTTCCAAATCATTTTTCTGATAAAAATGAGTATTTACTTGATAATATTTCATAAATATTTTTATAACATTTATAAAAATATCTGTTATTTATTTTGTGAACCGGTTACGCCTTGTCTGAAATAGAAAAGAAAAAATGGATTTCAACTCGAATATTCGCGTTCTCAACAAACGCTTTTAATTAAATTGCTAAGTATTTTATTAAATATTTTTATTTAATAAAACGTGATAATTAAATATAATTTAATTATTTTTGTGTTTCTAAAATCTTGCGAGGGCATTTCAGTCACCTTCTGACTGTTTTCGGGTCTCGGTCAAAACTAAAAAGTTGTCAGGAATGTCGTTTTACATCAAATTGCTTTAGAGTCCGAATAATGAAAACGTGGATTTAGCTGCTCGTTTTTGATAAATCAACTTAGGAATAACTTATATCTCCTTAAATATGTTCCGAAAAATTACTGGTTACAACGATAATCGCTTTTTTAAGTGAAAATAAAGATCAAAAGTCAAAAGGTACAAGTAAAACCCTAAAAGTTCAAAGGGTAAAATCGTCAAATCAAAATTTTTGAAAATTCTCGGATGTTACAGTACCTACCCTTTAAAGAAATCTCGTCCCGAGATTAAATTGGTGTTATCCGATTGTGTGACCAAGGAAAAACTTAAGGTTTAATAACTTGTTCTAAACAAGACGTTGATAACTCTATTCAGCAAAATCGGTGTTATCTACACTTCTAAAATCACCAAAAAATTTTTGCTAGATTTGTCCAGATATTTAATCCATCAAAAAGGGTTATCTTAAAATAAATCATCACAGATCATATTGACCGGTATAACCGCGTTATAGGAAAGTCCTCATTAAATGAAAACCTCAAGAAGAAGGTTGTAGTCGCGTGAGTATGTTTGTATAAGTTTCTAAATGTCCGAGGACGGAGTCTCGTTTCTACTATCTGTAAGGTTCGATGATTCACATCAACGTGGCTTATGGATGTAAGTACCCAACTTACTTGGCAGTACTAATTAGTATCATGACTTAAATTGGTGTACTATTTGTCTGCAATGAGTAATTCAACTGAATACTATATCGACATATGCTTATCTTGTTTAAGGTGGGTTTCATCACTTAGTTGATAAAGTTGCACCAACTGGGACCCACTCCAGGTACCCATAAAAAAAACAACAGTCAACCTAACGACCCAAACTACAGACAAATGGTGAAAGGGCAGGCAGAGGGTGAGGACCCTCCGAGAAATAATATCCCTAGAATAAAGTTCAATAAATGAGAGGAGCTCGCGAGAGAGCTTATGCGATAGATGGCGGATTATGGTACTCAGTCATTAGTCCGAGGACGACGCAACTCCAATAGTTTAATTGTGTAACAAGTCTGTTAGCTCCACTAACAGTTCGTGATCGCGAGGATTAGCAACGGCAAAAGTAATAACTTAAGAATGAAAAAGGTATTCCAATCGAGGCCTTAAGATCTGCTGCGTGGTCAAGACACATTGTGTCCCCTCTAGACCCTTTTAAACGGATTCTGGTGATTATGGAGTTTTTTGGTTCATACTTGTTTCATATCGATATCATTAATGCCCACATCGTTTATAATTCCATTATTGCATAAAGAATCGTCCCTAATTTATGAAAATAATCAATAGGGGATAACCTTTATGGTTCGTATTTAACAATTTTATTTATTTAAATGAAGTGGCGTCCCAATCCTTTCAAATAAAGAAATTATAAATCATCCTACTTAATAATTCCCGATGTAATACGCATACTCACATAACCTTCAAGGGGATGGATGACATGACGATGCATGTGCTCTAAGGAGTATGGGACGAGTGTTCCAAACTCGTCTTCGGAGACGGGGAGTAAAACTATCAGGGAAATCACATAGTGTTCAAAATCGTGAACGAGTCGACATAGCAATTATCGTATCAATCCTCCTATTACAAGTCTCGCCCATACAAGACTTGTAATACTTGAATCCACACATAATTCCATGTAAACAGAACTGTGACGGGCTTTGTTAACATAGCAATTATCATATCAATCCTCGCATTACAAGTCCCGCCCATACAAGACTTGTAATCCTTAAATTAATACATAATTCCATGTAAACAAAAAATTTATGACTGTCTTCGTGCAATACGATGTTGTATAAAGCTATGAAGAAAAATAATATTCTTCGAGACCCTTGTTTAACTTACGATGTCTGAGAACGAAGTGAGACCATTGCGCAACTCACAATGTTTGACGAGTAGAATGAGACCATTGTGCAACCCACAATGTCTTAAAAATATTCTGGTATTTATATAATAACTCCTTTAAATAAAATAAAGCGAACGATGATACCGAAAGTAAATGCAAACACACACACACACACACACACACACACACACACACACACATATATATATATATTTAAATATATATATATATATATATATATATATATATATATATATATGTCACGTAAGCACTTAATGCAGCACGTAATGTAAGCACATAAGCAAGTAGCGTATATGCATTTTGAAAATGTTTGATGTGATGCAATGTTTGTGAAAACGGTTATAGTCTAGGGTAAAATATGCAACCTAGTTCTTTATAACTAGGGCTCTGATACCAATCTGTAACACCAACCCAAAATGGGTCACAACTTCCGGCGGCGGAATACCACTTGGGTGCACTTCTATAATAACACAGTGCTAGATACAAGAGAACGACCTCTAAATTGTCGTTTGAAAAATAATTCCGTTGATTACCTTGAAATAGATATGACATTTGTCCTATAATTGCATCACCATAAAAAAACTTGAATGTAAAAACTCCAATGCACTTTAAGTAAGCCAAGTATCTATATCACCTGAGAAAAACAAAGCTTAAAACGTCAACATTAAAGTGGAGAGTTCATAGTTTTAGTTTAAATATGAATATAAGTATTCCAAAATGATGTATTGTCCACTTTATCGTCACAGTACCATGTAAAAATCCCAAAGATTTATAAAGAATGCATGACCAATTTGATGTCACCAAAAGTACCAATCTTATCCCAAAGATTTATAAAGAATGCATGACCAATTTGATGTCACCAAAAGTACCAATCTTATCCCAAAGATTTATAAAGAATGCATGACCAATTTAATGTCACCAAAATGTTTCAAGTATGTGTTGCCACTTTATTCAAGGCACAGTAAATATCCATGTGTGTATAAAACAATGATTACGATTACTCTAAGTTCATGAAACCGATACATTAATATAACAGTAAAAATTCATGTGTATTTGTTGGGGGCCCTGTAGTCCCAACCAATCGTAATCCGACATGTTATAACATTGTTACAGAGTGAATCAAATTCCCCGAACAGGGATTGTCAATCCCGAATAGATCTATTTTATATCATTCGTGTGGACATCACGCTATAACGTTCGTTACCGGCGATAGCTAATCACCCGAATAGGGATCCACACCCGAATAGATCTATTTCATAACATTCGCGCTCACCCTCCAAGTGATTTACAGTTCATGACGCTGTGACGTAGACTTATATGTACCCATCACAGGTGTCCCCTCCAAGAACACCCGGGCAGTAATGATTATGTACCCCTCACAGGCGTCCCCTCCAAGGATCACCGGGCAGTAGTGAATATGTACCCCTCACAGGTGTCCCCTCCAAGGATCACCGGGCAGAATTGCATATGTACCCCTCGGGCACTTACTTGTAATTATCAGTTCAATCCACTTAAGCTAATCCGTAATCATATGAGTGAAAATAAAGTTGTTGCGTTCATAACTGAAAACAAGTATTGTGTCTCACCGCGAGATATGAGAATGAGTATGGAATTCAACCAAGTAAATGCCTTTGTAAACATGTATGCAAACGAGTTGTAAATGAGCACGTAACGAGTTTAAATCAAACACGTAATTGAATTTGTAACAAGCATATTCTCACCCCAAAAAATATATATAAAACATGTAAAACGTGGGGCTATAAACTCACATCGATGTTGCAGAACGATTTGCAGAACTGCACATATTAAGCACATCACAAATGGAAAGACCGGAACGGCTCGATCAAGAAGTTGCAACTAATCTTAACGGCTAAGTCCCACTAGCCTAGGATAATGTATTTGGGTTTCCCGATGAATGGTTACATCAACGCGACACGTTGATAAAGATTTAGATTTAATGTTGTAATGGTTTGGTGGTTGGTTAAATAAATAAATTGAAAATATACGCAAAGTGAGTAATATATATTTTTTATATATTACTTATGAAAAATAACCCTTATATAATTCCTACCGTGAATTATATAACAAGGACAATCAATCCAAAGATTAATGAAAAGTATATAATACCTTGCAGGTATTATATAATAAGTGTGAATAATTAATTAAACCAATTAGTTTAACAACCAATTTAATTAATAAAAAGACTTTGAATAATGGTAGACACATGTCTTAACGTTATGAATTTAACAACCGATGCTTGTAACAGTTTATAATCATTATAAAATATAAATAATATTTTATAAAATATATTTCGTTTCTTCGACGGGTCGCGTCTAAAACAGTTCGTCTCATTGTAAAAGTATAGTTTTCGTTCGTTTATCCGGTTATTGTATAATACAAATTATTATATCTTTAAAATATAATTTAGTCCTTTTTATCGGTTTCTAAAATAATAGAAACTTTAGCAAGACATTACTACATGTAAAAATTTATATAAATTCCGCCATGACATTTCCATATTATAAAACGTTTCCCATATACGTAAAACTCAACGTTTTCCATATTCGTAAAACTTAATGTTTTTCCACTTTCCAAATAAAACGTGTTGCAATATCCTCATGTTTAAAATATATATCTATATTTAAACCAAAATAATAATTATCATATTTATTTAACCGATTAGCCACCATTATATATATCCGGTTTTAATATTTATTAAAACTTTATGTTATTTTTATTTGTCAAGGTATAAACCAATCTAACCCTTGTTGTCTTCTCTAAACCAGACGCACCCTTGGTGCTTAATTTCAAACCAAACGCACCCCTTGGTGTAAATCTGCCCAACCAAACGTACCCCTATCCGTGTTTCTGCTATACCAAACACACCCTAAACGGTTTCCTGTTAACCCCAAACGCACCCTTAGGGTGTGAAGTGTGATGGGAAGGGGGGGGGGGGGGGAGGGGGCCATCCATGGGGGGGAGGGGGGGGGGGGGGGCGGGAAGACCTTTCGAGTTTTCGGGGGTTGTGGGGGGGGGGGGGGGGGGGGCGAGGAGAGGAGGGGGGGGCGCAAACCAACAACTCGGTGTTATCCCATAAACCAAACGTACCCTATGGCTGTTTTAACAGCCAAACGCACCCTAATGTATTTCTATATCAACCCAAACACCCCCTATCCTGCTTCTACAAAACCAAACGCACCCTTTGTGCATAATCACATAAACCAAACACACCCTAATCTGCCAAACGCGCCCTTGTGGCGTTTTAACTAAACCAAACGCATACATTTATGTGATAAACAAAAACCGAACGCACCCTCGTTCGGGTTCACATAAACCAAACGCACCCTAGTCGGTTGAGACCACAAACCCACGCACCCGGTGGGTGTTACCACCAACCGCACCCTTGGCTGTAAACATCAACCAAACGCACCCTATCTGTGGAAACCCAGATCCAAACGCACACCCTGTGGGTCGTTTTATAAACTAAATCACCCTTTTATGTTTATGACATAACCCAAACGCACTCATTTAGGCTGATAGTGATGACTGTAGTGGGAGGTGCTCGGTGGATGTGACTAGTGACGAGGATGCGTCATCCTTAGTTGGTGGCGGTGATGTTTGGTTTCGTGAGAGGTGGTGGTGTGTTAATGGGAGGCGTGTAGGTGGAGATGTCATAGGGTATCACCGAGAGGAGGGGGTGGCGCGTGGAGGTGAACAGCACGGCGCAGCCATGGGCGCCGGAGGAGGGATGGTGGCGAGTGGAGGCGCGTGGTGTAATGGATCGAGTAGATCCGGTGAAGAGGAGCATCTTTGGTGTTGGCCGGAAAACCCGCCGGAAAAGTTTTTCGGCGGCCGGCGATGGCGGCGGTGGCCGGAATCCGGACGGAGAAGATGACCGGTGGTGGTCGCCGGAAAAACTTGGGAGAGAGAGGAAGAGAGTGTTTAATATGAGTGTGTGTTTTTTTTTGTTAAATGAAATAAAAGTTATATATTTTTATAATATATATTAAACTTTTAAATAAAAGAGTCAAGTTACAATATTTAGGGTTTCATTTTTGTAATTTTTTTTAATGAGTTTTTTGATAAATTTTATCGGTTCGAGGAACTCGATGAGCGACTTAACAGATGATTCAAATCTCCGAAAACTTGCAACCATTGTTTTCCCAATTATTTTACTGATAAAAATAGAGTATTCAACTTGATAATATTTCATAAATATTTTATAACATTTAAAAACATATCTGTTATTTATTTTGTGAACCGGTTACGCCTTGTCCGAAAGTAAAACTAGAAATAAAATTTGTAACCCGTATAATTGCGTTATCAACAAACGTTTTCGAATAAAATGATGACTAATTTATTAAACATTTTTTTTATTTAATAAAATGTGTAAATTAAATTAAATTTAATTATTTTCTCGTTTTTAAATCTTGCGAGGGCATTTCAGTCACCTTCTGACTGTTTTCGGGTCTCGGTCAAAATTAAAAAGTTGTCAGAAATGTCGTTTTACATCAAATTGCTTTAGAGTCCGAATAATGAAAACGTGATTTAGCTGCTCGTTTTTGATAAATCAACCTAGGAATAACATATATCTCCTTTAAATATGTTCCGAAAAATTACCGGTTACGCGGTAATCGCTTTTATTTGAAAATTAAAGACCAAAAGTCAAAAGGTCAAGTCAAACCCTAAAAGTCAAAGGGTAAAATCGTCATTCAAAATTTCGAAAATTCTCGGATGTTACATACTCCGTTAACTATCTGTACCTTGGCAGTTGCCCAAAATTGTTCAATACAAGATGTGTAGATGACTGGATTGACTGTTAAAGCATATGAAATAGAACTTGCTTTCAGGAAATCAATTATCTCTGCAAACCCATCACTTCCTTTGGGTTTTCCCAAGAACACAACCACATTGTGCGTTTCAACAAACTTAGGGCTTGACATAATGATGATTTTAATGATCAAAGATGAAAATTGAATTAAGGTTTATGATTAAAGAGTGTTTGAATAAGTGAAATCGAATAAAGAAGTAAATGAAACCCCTTAATCAAAGTATTTATATAATCACCCTCAACAGCAGAAACTTGAACTGGCAGCATTAACATATGCTTAACAGCAGAAACAAATACGGGCAGCACTAATTTAAGCCTAACAGCATTAACTTAAGCTTAGCAGCATTAAGTTGAAACTGAGCAGCATTAAAAAGAATACACCAATAATCATTCAATTTTCATTCCAAAAAGCAACTTTCATCATCAAATTTGATTCACACACACTCTCTTTCTGTTTTTATGCACACATCTCTCTTTCTATTTTTAAGCTCACAAAATCTCTCATTTCTTTTGGCTTACCAAGACACTCTTTTTGTTTTTATATGACAGTTGTGTACAAAATTCCATCAATTCCAATAAGGTTCATACTGTCCTCCCCACTTCCAAAGAAGTACTATCAGAGGATAGGCAAGAAGATTTTCATTAATGGTAATGATATTGCTGGATATGATAAATCTAAGGTGGAGTGTTAAAACTGTCATAAGTTGGGACACTTTGCCAGGGAGTGCAGAGCACCAAGAAGTAAGGAAGGTCAGTTCAGAAATCAAGACAACACCAGGAAGCAAGGAAACAATGAAGAAACTTCAAAGGCAATGTTGGCTATTGATGGTGTAGGTTTTGATTGGAGTGACATGGCAGAAGAACAAGTTCAGACAAACATGGCTCTAATGGCATTTTCAGACTCAGAGGTATACACTGATAAAACTTGCTCTAAAACTTGT